>JAXRKP010000336.1:307500-322500 GCA_037039925.1 Doris montereyensis | reverse complement strand
TGTAGTTGTAGGGCATATCAAAACACTGTCAAGAGATAAGTAAGTATTGTAGTGTTAGGACATCTCAAAACACTGCCAACATTTATACTTTATATGCTTTCCTCCTTTTTTTATCTTTCTTCCTTTCTTTTTCTTCTGTTATTTATCCCCATCTCCCAAATAACTCCTTATTTTCGTGTTTTTGAAATTGATAACGTTGACAATATAGCAGCAGTAATAGTAATGGCAGCAGCAGCAGTCACAACATACGTAGCAGCAGCAGCAGCAGCACTAGTAGTAGTAGTAGAAGTAGTAGTAGTAGTAGTAGTAGTAGTAGTAGTAGTAGTAGTAGTAGTAGTAGTAGTTGTAGTATAGTAGTAGTAGTAGTAGTAGTAGTAGTAGTAGTAGTAGTAGTAGTAGTAGTAGTAGTAGTAGTAGTAGTAGTAGTAGTAGTAGTAGTAGTAGTAGTAGTAGTAGTAGTAGTAGTAGTATAGCATTGTACATACGTTGCAATTGTAACTGTCACGTTCTCAACATGACAATTCACGCAAGCGGCCACAAATCATCTGCGTGCATCATTATTGCGACGATAGAGAGTGTAATGAAATTTCGTAACGGGGCTAATCAAGTTCACGGGTTGATGTGCAAATAAACCACAGTCAGCAATAATGGAGAATGTCTTCTCTTATCACTTTGACATAGTGCCGGCTGAGAATCAAATTGTCCTAATTACACATAAACCTGTTTTGTGAAGAAACAAAGACTTCTTTTATGTTTCCATGTGGAACTAGATCCGGGAGTAACGACAAAATCAAAAAATGAAATTTGTATCAAACGTAAACCGAGTTCTTGTTTTTGATTTTTTGTGAGACCGGAGAATTAATTAACGACTGTGAATCTGTAACGATGATTCTGGTTTCGAAAATCGTTAAACGTCGGCAATAGGTGGTACTGAAAATAAGGCCTTCTATGCGATTATTTTATAACCATTTAAGTAAGTGTCTACATAACGTTTGTATTGAGATTATTAGTAAGACTAAACTAATCTGGCTTTCAAACATTTTGGTCCCATTTCCAAACATTGACTTCACTGTCAACTGAACTCATTTGACCCTAGTATGCTCAATAGTGATGTTTAACGAGTTGCCATCAAAAACCAGCACTACTCATTACGGTAGCACTGATGTCTTTCAACAACACAATCAAGCAAGTCACGGGCACTGCCTATAATATTATAATTTGTTGGCTGATAAATGGCACGCGCGATTTACATAAATCAGACATTCACTATTGGGCCTCCGTAAAGCTTCCATTACCTCTAGGTAGTTAGTCATTAATCTAGTCATTTAGTTTTAGAGAGGATACGGTAATACAGAGACGCAATGTCGGCCTCTCAACCAAAAAGGTAGTGTATTCAACCATAATGTAACTTGCGAAAGAAATGCCGAAACATCTTTTTTATTCTTCTGTTTAATAATAAGAACGACACCATAAGGATTTCAATGGGAAGACCTGTGGGAAAAGGCTTGACGCATTGGAGCCTTCCTTTCATTTTATTGGCTAATGGTTTGCTGGTGTTTAGAGTGATCTCTACTGATTGGATATTTTGCATACAAATGCAGAGCTAGGCCTAACTTAGTGCAATGTTTTCGAATTTGAGAAAAAAATTTTTTTATATGGCTTGTAATTCAATCATTTAAAAGGTGGGGCTGAACCTTTATAACCTTTACCTAACTACGCCACTGAGTAATGGTAGTAGTATATTATTATTATTATTATTATTATTATTATTATTATTATTATTATTATTATTATTATTATTATTATTATTATTATTATTATTATTATTATTATTATTATTATTATTATTATTATTATTATTAGTATTATTATTATTAGTATTATTATTATTATTATTATTATTATTATCATTATTATTATTATTATTATTATTATTATTATTATTATTATTATTATCATCATTATCATTATTGCGTCTTTGTCTGTCACATCAGTGCCAACCATAACACCTTTGGTAAGCAGCGCTGGCGCTGTGAACTCCACGGCAGGACTCATCGAATGGAATCCAATCCAAAACACGCGAGAAGTTGTCAAAGGCTCTATTTTTGGCTTTCAGGTGAGTTTTGGGTAGCTTGACAGTCATGGCTCGACAGTCGAAACAAAACAACTGGTAAATTTGAAAGACGGAAACTGACAGACAGACCACAAAAAACGATCCCACTTAAAGTATAAAAAGTTGAATGAAGATTGAGACAGTTGTAGTTGTAGCGTTGATTATAGTTATAGCCACGAGAAATCGTGACATGTGGAGGAATGATAGCCATGCAGCACAGCTCAAATAATTATTATTGATTGTAAATACAAACAGTGACGCAAGGAGCATGTCGAAAGTGAAGGTACTGACATTAAAAAACATTAAAGCCCCATAGGAAGAATGACGAAACAAATACAACTTAATACAAGGCATAGACAGAACAAAACATTTAACCACTATAGGGATTGAACGTGCGACTTCTGCACCAGCAACCATCACCTTGCCATGAAAAAAGGGCTACCAACAAAGAAAAATACACGTATTCTAATAATTCTATTTCTTGTATTTGACTCGTCTTTGTTCTATGGAGCTTTGATAGCCTTTCTTATAACACTTTTCCGGCCTTTTCCCCATTGTTTTCTACGTTAAACCCAAGTGGTCAATAAATTCCCATAAACGACATGGTGACGTCCCCTTTTCCTCATTTGCACAGTTATTGACGCCATATTTTGACATTGAAAGTCAAATGAAAGAGGTCATGAGACTACATTTATTTCGCTCGATCAACAACAAATGTACTGCCACTAGTTTGAAATTCCATGTAGATCTAACTTTACAATCTACATCTAGAAGATCTTGAATGAATTTAATCATAATAATATGTTCTGTTATTTTGATCAGATTGATTTTTTGAATCTGAATCCACTAGCTCTAGGTCTAGCTCTAGATGCATCTAGATAAAAATTTAGAGTCTAAATCTATACACAGGCGTATTGATAATTAGTTATTTGTTTACCGTTTAGATTGTTGTTACGCGCTAAAAAGTTAGATATGAATATGCCTTCAATTCCTTCATAGTTCTTTTTGTATAAAAGTCAAACTCATAACTAGTTTAAAAAACTGTTTTGGGATGTTATAATACGGTTATTGATTCTCATTGGGTCATTTGCACTCCTAGTCGTACAAATAACCTAGTAAGAGTCAATAATTGTATAATGTCATTATCCTTCACCAATTGATTGATTGACAGTGGACCGCCGCTTCCTGTGTCCTCGGTTTCTTATGATACTACTGATCTCAACGCAAAAAAGCCTGGAGGCCTAAATAACCACAAACCGCAGTAGAATCTACCCCACCCCCACCCCCCACCTCCCACCCCATCCGACCCCTTCCCTGGCCCAGGAGGTGGATTGACACACCTTGTTCCATCGGAGAGAGACAATAACAAAATACTATTTTAATTTTGCATGTGTATCTTGTCCTACTGTGAAATCTGGTGTATTATCATCATCATCATCATCATCATCATCATCATCATCATCATCATCATCATCATCATCAAAGCCGTTCACACACAGACAATAGATTTCCATCTTTCCTTCTCCTGTGAGATCTGTCTTAGCTCATTCCAGCTGACATCCACTATCCAGTCTCTTCCGGTCTTTCTCTATACTTTTTCTCCAAGTGCCCCATGGCCTACTCTAGTGTCGTCTCCCTGGTGTGCCACCAAACAAATGTGCCTGTATTGTGGGGTCTACCTTTCTGTAATCTTGTAAAATACTTACATGTCTACCTTTCCATTTTATCTTGTAAAAAATGCCTCTCCGTATTTTATCTTTAAAATACATGTCTATTTCCGTATTTTGTCTTGTAAAATATGTCTACCTTTCCGTATTTTATCTTGTAAAATATATGTCTACCTTTCCGTATTTTATCTTGTAAAATATATGTCTACCTTTCCGTATTTTCTATCTTGTAAAATACAAACAACAACAATATAAAAAAACGCAAACGAAAACTCGTGCGTGTTAATGCTGTGTGTGTGTATTTGTGTGTGATTGTGAGGACAAGTGTGCGCAAATGGGAGAGCGTGTGTCTGTACGTGAGTGTGTGTGCTTGTGTGTGTGGGTGTGTGTGTGTGTGTGTGTGTGTGTGTGTGGGTGTTTGAAGTCAGTCATTGATGGAGGAGGCATGGGCGGGGAAAAAATGTTCAGGGATAAAAAAAAAAAAGGAATGTGATATTTCATTTAATGAATTTTGATAGTTGAGTGATCAATTGTTCGTTGTTGGTGTAAGCAAATGATGTCTTGAATAGTTTTAATACTGTTTTGGGGTTTTTTTATCTACTGGTTGTATTGTGGGTGTGGCAAGCGGTTGTTAGTTTGTTTCGTTGTTTGTTTGGAGATATGTAACAGTACGTATGACAAGCAAGGAGAGAAAGAGAGGCAGCGCTAAAGGTGGGATGGCTACACTTTGGATGCAATTTGTGTCCACTCTAGACTCTAGCATTGCCTACCAGATTTTTCCAATCATACGATAAAAACATCAAATTCCATAGTAAACAGTTTCTCTGTTTTCTTGGTCACATATTCCTTAGGAGACTCGATGATCCAGGGGTAAGGTGTCGGATTCTGAACCAAAAGGTGGTGAGTTCGTGCCTCGATGGTTGAAATCACGTTCTCCAGTTTTTTTCGAACCTTCCTACCCACCTCGTTGATCCAGATAGAGGGATAGATACCTAGTCCGTCAAGACAGACGATAAAAAGAAGGTTACGTGTGCAAATTTACGACACTGTGCACGTTAAATATCCCTTGGCTTTTTACTGGATAATCCGGGTGAAATTTAAACAATCCTATCAAAACCCCGAGGTCACCATAGTTGTGGATGTGGGTAACAGAAATGAAGTAAAGAATCTCTCATCCCCTATTTACCCCTTCCCTTATCCGCATTCCCACCCTCCCATCCCCTTTCATTTTACCCTTCTTGTTTGTTTTCCTCTTCAGATAAATTATTGGTTGGAAGACGTTTTGTGCTCTGGGAGGAACGAAGAGAATTATTTATTTTCTCGTATCTATGGCAACGTAAACAGTGGTATCATCATTGGTTTGGCAGTAGATGCAGATTACTGTTTCACTTTGCAGCTGCTAAATCACGCTGGTCTAGGCCCAAAGACAGACTATTACGGATTCTCTACGAGCGGAGCCCGTAAGTGTTTTGGTTTTTGTTTTTACTTCAAATAAATACTTATTTAGGGCAGTCCGATCGCATAGCCGTCAGACCTGGCAGCCTTCCTGAATTCTGTGGAGAAGAGTTTCCAGTCGCTTCGATTTGTAGCGATGTCTCTGATTTTCTCGCGGGGAGTGTGGGGGGGGGGGCGGAGGTTTTCAGAAGGATGTCGTTGTTTGAGATTCTGTTGAGGTCGTTGTTCAGTGTTATTGGCAGTGTGGCGACTGGTCGTCCTGTATGGGTACATGTATTTTAGTCAAAGACCAAAGGAAATAACAGGTCGTGATTTTGTTTGCAGGGATTTCTGAATTTCTACTCAAAATATGTCCGAAAAGCCGCAATTTTGTTTCACCCACATCCACAACTACGGTGATCTCGGGGGTTGTGGTAGGATTTTGAATTTTGCCCGGATGCCTGTAAACAGCCAAGGATCTTTAACGTGCACAGAGTGTTATAATCTGCACACGGTACCTCCTTTTCATCGTCCGTCTTCGGTGGGACTAGGTGTCGATCCACCTACCTGGACCAGGGGTAGATTTTGCTCGATAAAACTGGAGAAAATTTGTCAACCTTCAACGGAGCTCGAACCAACTATCTTTTGGTTGAGAGGCCTAGATCTTGCCTCTGGACTACCGAGTCCCCTTTGTCAAGGATACTCTCAACATCGCACCAATCGTACGCACCCAAAGAACATCAAATTTAAAATCAATATAGCATAACCCATCGTCTACAAACGCATACAATACTCATTTACTTCAAAACCTAAGTTGAATGGAACGTCCCACCAGAAACCTGTGTGTCACATCAAAAATTAAATTGATGAGTTCAGGACGAAAATTCTGAGGATCAAAAACTCGAATACCAGTGCTCATTTTTGAGTCTTTTTTTTAAATTAATTTTACAGACAGAAAAAAAATATCTATGCCTATGTCTATGCATATGTCTATGTCTATGTCTTATGTCTATGGCTATGCCAGTCTATCTTTATGTCTTCTGTCTTATATCTTATATATTATGTCTATGTCTATGTATCTATCTCTGTCTATGTCTTATATTTCTTTCCTTTCCTTCTTTCAGTTATCTTTCATCTCGCTGTTTTCTCTTAATTCACCCTGAGATCACCGCAATGGTGGACAGGGTAAATTTTAAAGAAACAAACACGTGTGCATATCTATGTCTGATGTCTATGTCTATGTTTGTCTATCTCTATGCCTTCTATACTGTGTCTTATATCTAATGTGTATGTCTTGTGTCTCTTCTGTAATGTTTCTCAGCACGCAATGCGTACTCCGAGTATGTGACGGTGACCTCCCATGGAAGTCACAGTGTGACGGTCTACTTCAGGGGTGTCTCATCCCAGTTTAAAGGATACAAGGTATGAGATAGGCTTAGATAAGAATGGATAAGATAAGATAAAATAACAAAAGATAAGGTGATATAAGATAAAATAAGATTATATTAGATAGGATAAGATGTGAAAAGATAAGATAATATGCCAGACATAGAGAGAGAAAGATATATATATATATATATATATATATATATATATATATATATATATATATATATATATATATATATATATATATATATAGAGATACAGAGAGAGAGAGAGAGAGAGAGAGAGAGAGAGAGAGAGAGAGAGAGAGAGAGAGAGAGAGAGAGAGAGAGAGAGAGAGAGAGAGAGAGAGAGAGAGAGAGAGGCAGGGAGGGAGAGAACGAGAGAGAGAAAGAGAGAGAAACATAGAGAGAGAGAGAGAGAGAGAGAGAGAGAGAGAGAGAGAGAGAGAGAGAGAGAGAGAGATAGAGAGAGAGGAGGGAGAGAGAGAGAGAGAGAGAGAGAGAGAGAGAGAGAGAGAGAGAGAGAGAGAGAGAGAGAGAGAGAGAGAGAGAGAGAGAGAGAGAGAGAGAGAGAGAGAGAGAGAGAGAGTGAGAGAGAGAGAGAGAGAGAGAGAGAGAGAGAGAGAGAGAGGCAGAGAATCCCAAACGATATAGAGACAAAGAAAAGAAAGGGGATGAGAGAGAAACAAAGAGAGAGTCCAAGAGAGCAAGAGGGGGCCATTTGAGAATAGGCAAAGAAGAGAGAAAGAGAAATAAAGGGTCCCATCGGAAACAGCTAATAGAATTGTCCTTGAGATATCCTAACATTACACTGAAAGAACTGTTTAGGGGATTTACAGTGTAATATTGAAACCCTTGACTGAAAGTCAAACAGAAACCCTTGAGTTTACAAGAGAGTCAGTGTAATATTGAAAACCCTTGACTGTTTGAGGATCAGTGTAATATTGAAAACCCTTGACTGTTTAGAGGAAAGAAGATTGAAAACCCTTGAAAGGGTCAGTGTAATATTGAAAACCCTTGACTGTTTACAGGACAGTCAGAATTTGTCCCTTGACTGTTTACAGGACAGTCAGTGTAACATTAAACACTGTTTACAGGACAGTCAGTGTAACAGATCCCTTGACTGTTTACAGGGACAGTCAGTGTAATATTGAAAACCCTGTGACTGTTTACAGGACAGTCAGTGTAATATTGAAAACCCTTGACTGTTTACAGGACAGTCAGTGTAATATTGAAAACCCTTGACTGTTTACAGGACAGTCAGTGTAATATTGAAAACCCTTGACTGTTTACAGGACAGTCAGTGTAATATTGAAAACCCTTGACTGTTTACAGGACAGTCAGTGTAATATTGAAAACCCTTGACTGTTTACAGGGACAGTCAGTGTAATATTGAAAACCCTTGACTGTTTACAGGACAGTCAGTGTAATATTGAAAACCCTTGACTGTTTACAGGACAGTCAGTGTAATATTGAAAACCCTTGACTGTTTACAGGGCAGTCAGTGTAATATTGAAAACTCTTGACTGTTTACAGGGAAGTCAGTGTAATATTGAAAACTCTTGACTGTTTACAGGACAGTCAGTGTAATATTGAAAACTCTTGACTGTTTACAGGACAGTCAGTGTAATATTGAAAACTCTTGACTGTTTACAGGGAAGTCAGTGTAATATTGAAAACTCTTGACTGTTTACAGGACAGTCAGTGTAATATTGAAAACCCTTGACTGTTTACAGGACAGTGTATTGAAAAACCCTTGACTGTTTACAGGACAGTCAGTGTAATATTGAAAACCCTTGACTGTTTACAGGACAGTCAGTGTAATATTGAAAACCCTTGACTGTTTACAGGACGGTCAGTGTAATATTGTTTACTGTTTACAGGACAGTCAGTGTAATATTGAAAACCCTTGACTGTTTACAGGGAAGTCAGTGTAATATTGAAAACTCTTGACTGTTTACAGGACAGTCAGTGTAATATTGAAAACTCTTGACTGTTTACAGGGAAGTCAGTGTAATATTGAAAACTCTTGACTGTTTACAGGACAGTCAGTGTAATATTGAAAACTGTTTACAGGACTCAGTTTACAGGACAGTCAGTCAGTGTAATATTGAAAACCCTTGACTGTTTACAGGACAGTCAGTGTAATATTGAAAACCCTTGACTGTTTACAGGAAGTCAGTGTAATATTGAAAACTCTTGACTGTTTACAGGAAGTCAGTGTAATATTGGACTGTTTACAGGGAAGTCAGTGTAATATTGAAAACTCTTGACTGTTTACAGGGAAGTCAGTGTAAGTGAAAACTCTTGACTGTTTACAGGAAGTAAGTGTAATATTGAAAACCCTTGACTGTTTACAGGACAGTCAGTGTAATATTGAAAACCCTTGACTGTTTACAGGACAGTCAGTGTAATATTGAAAACTCTTGACTGTTGATGTGGGTAAATAAAATAAAATAAAATAAAGTAAAATAAGATGAAATAAAATAAAATAAAATAAAATAAAATAAAATAAAATAAAATAAAATCAAGCATGTAGTTAGGTTGTTAGTAAGTTACGTGTGTTTAGATGATTAGTTTATTAGTAAGTTACGTGTGTTTAGATGATTAGTTTATTAGTAAGTTACGTGTGTTTAGATGATTAGTTTATTAGTAAGTTACGTGTGTTTAGTTAATTAGTTTGTTAATTAGGTAGGCACTTGGTAAGTTAGGAACGTAAGTAAAGTACTTGGGTAGGTAGGCAGTTGGTTAATTGGTTACTCATTTAATTTTCCCAGTTCGTTAGGTTGCTAGTTTGGTGTGAAGAACTTATTTCACCTTTTCTATCAACGCTATAGAATTAGGTATTCTCTCACTTCTACTATCAAGGAATTTCATTAACAGTTCGTTAATACCTTTGAACGAATCTAATCACGGTCAAAAGTCAGTTTTCAAAACAGACGTGGGAGCAGACAACCAGACAAGCAGTCGGACAGGCAGTTTGAGAGAGACAGGCAGACAGACACTAGAGAGTGAAGCATGTACAATTGGCTGGCGTCCTGACTAGGAGGCGATGTCTTACCATCACCTGCTCCGTTTCACACAATAGAAACCGTGGTAAACTTTGACCTCTATGGGATGTGACACTATAGAAACCGTGGTAAACTTTGACCTCTATGGAATGATAGAAACCGTGGTAAACTTTGACCTCTATGGGATATGACACTATAGAAACCGTGGTAAACTTTGACCTCTATGGGATATGACACTATAGAAACCGTGGTAAACTTTGACCTCTATGGAATGTGACGGAACTGTTACCTATCTTATTTTGCCATTTAATCAAGTGACTCTAACTTCAATTCATACCACACAGGCGTGGTGGTGGGACCTGAGGAATGACATTCGCACTGCCAACCACACAGACTTTGGTTTATCTTCTTACGGGGTCATTCATGGTGTCGAGAAAGACGTCATCTACAAACTACGCGTTGTTCCGTACAACAATGGAGGCGATGGCAAAGAGTTCAACTGAGGTTTACTTCACTCTAGGTAAATCACCTGGTTACTTACATTTTAGTTATAAAAAACAATCAAGCCTTACCTGTAAGGTGAAGATTGTTTGTAATTTTGGCGTCTGACGTCAGGAACGGAGTGGTAGGATGAGTGATGCGTACCGCGTGCCACAAGTCACACTTTAATTTTAGCTAGTCACAGGTGTGATTATTATAATATAATTTTGTTGTAACATTACTATTGTAAGATATCACCTACATATTGTCATGCGTATTATATTTGATTATTACAAAGAAAGAAACAAGAAAGGGAGGGTTTGGGCACTTGGGCATCCTATCACTTTGTTCCTGACGCCAGACGCCAAAATTACAAACAACTTCACCTTATAGGTAAGACTCGATTGTGTTTATAATTTTAGCTTACTGACGACAGTTCACTGCGTCTGGCAGGATGAGTTTTTAGAGCCATAACTGTAACCAAAATCCATGACTAAAAAATGACGTCCAACTAATTCAATGAATTCCATATTTTCAACAAGAACTCTTTATTGAACATAAAATTTCAACAATAGCTGTTTCCATGGTAACACAATGGAGTATAGGTAATAATAATCAAGACCTTCTTGGTCATACATGTTTTAAAAAAGATAAGAAAAATCAGTACTTTATAATACTTAATACATCCCTGTGTATGATGATAATGTAGAAACATATGACAGTTCATTTACTACAAGTGCTAGTAGTGGCATAAGAATGCAAAATGGATTGTCCAAAGTTTATATTTATTTCCCTCTTATAGAACTTGGTGAAGATGCTCTGTTTACTCCAACCTGCTGTTGATAGGATAGTGGTTATAGGAACACCTGAACCGATAGCCTTAGATGTTGACGCAGATGTAGTGCTGTGCGCAGTAAAGATTGTTATATCAATGCCTGCTAATCTCAACACTGTTTTCAACCAACGACTGATAGTGTCTTTGCTTACCGGTTTATACGGTTTTGTATAACTTATCAATAACTGAGAAACATTCCTTTCTCGATCGATACTCTCTTGTGTTTTTCAAGTATGCTTTAATCATATCGATTATACATAGACATTTATTGTCAGTAAACGACATAAACTGTATAGACAGTTGGTGTGTACCAGTTCTAGAGTGTTTGATAGGTTTCTTCACAAAGAATGTGCATTTTTCGTCCTCAATGGACATGTAATCGTTATCTAGCAAATGAATGTCTGACACCTTTGTCCAGACAATAGAGCTATAAATATTGTAAGTTTTAATGTCAGTTCTTTCAGTGTTAGTAAATCATGCGGAGACCAAGATTCTAAAAAGTCAATTACTTTATGAGGATCCCATGTTTCCATTCTAGATTTCATCGGCAGAGCAAGTTTACATTCAAAAGCTCCTTTCATGAACCTTTTAACTTCTTCTATATTACCAAATGATCCCCCCACCCTCCCAAAAAAAATGATTCAATTTTAAAATGCATAATAATGCTGATCGTGCTGTGCCTAAAACTGAAAAAGATACTCCTGAAGCGTGAAGTTCTTCTAAAAAGTTAAAAGGCGCCGCTAAAGGCGGTGAAATTGTATCCACATTGATTGAAATTGTATCCACATTGATTGAAATTGTATCCACATTGATTGTAATTGCATACCGCAACCATATGGATGTGTACGTTCTATAAACAATTTGGCTTTGTCTCTCCACGATGACATGAGAATGTTGGTAGTAGTGTCCCAAAATCCTTGGTTTTTGTAGTATCGCCGGATACTTTGCAGATCATTAGTCGCATCTTCTTCCTTATTGGATGCAGCATATTTGGGTCGCTTGGTTGCGTTAGAAGATGTTGCGAGCCGAGAGAATGACGGGGTTGTCTATCAGCATCCTGATGATTAGAGGAAAAAACGGCTGAGTTGGCCAATACGGTGCAACCACCATCCCCGTTGCCTGATCTTGTTTTATATTCTGAAGGACCCTGGATAGAAGAGAAAAGGGAGGGAATGCTAGAAAATCTAACTCCCTCCACCGCAACGTAAAGGAGTCGCTTGCTATCGCATCAGGATTGCATCTATATGAGACATATCTTTCACACTGATGGTTTAATCTTCATGCAAATAAATCAATTGTTGGTTCAAAGGTTAGCTTCTCTAAAGCTAATTTTATTAAACCAGGATCTAATTTCCATTCTGCATCGAAATTGATATGCCTGCTTTCGAAATCTGCCTCTACATTATCTCTTCCCGCTATTCTGGCTACAGAAATCCATATCTCTCTGACTATGCACTATTCCCAAATTGTTTTGGTAAGTTTATTCAATTTCAGTGATTTTGTCGAGCCCATCTTGTTTAAACAAGACATAGTTACAGTATTGTCAACCTAGACTCTCACGTGAATTTTGCTTGAGAGTTTAAAAAAGGATCTTAATCCCAAGAAAACAGCCATCATCTCAAGTTCATTTATACACATTGCTTTTATTTCTTCATTGCCCATAAACCCCCAGTCTTATTATTGTCCAAACCTGCACCCCATGTAAGTAGACTGGCATCTGTTGTTATTACAACATCTGGGTCTTGTCTTATGATTGGGGAAAAATATGTTTCTACATTCTGTTTCCACCAATGCATTTCCTCCAACGCATCTTTTGACAGCTGCATCTTACTATCCCAGTTGAATTTGTTAAATTTCAATGATTTCATTTTTTCCCCATCAATTATTCTATAGTGTAGAGGTCCATAAGGTACTGCAGGAAAACTAGCTACTAACAATCCCAAAAGACTTGCTATGTCTCGTATGGAATTGTGGCGATTGTTGGCAATGATTTTGCAGCAGCAGTTCTTTATTGAGTCAGTTCTTTTTTGAGTTAATCTTATAACCATGTCCCTGAATTTATGATAAATCCCAAATACGTCATTTCTTGAGTCGGCACAAATATAGATTTGTCTGGATGCACTACAAACCCAAATTTATCAAAAATGTCTACCATGTCAGCAATGTTAAGCAAGCAATCGGCTCTGCTCTCTCCCAAAAGCAAAGAGTCATCAAGATATCCGGTACTTAAGTGCCCCCCGGCCATGTATATATGCATAAATGGGTTTTAAAAGTTGAGTGAAACATCGACGACATTGGGCCAAACCGTTGCTATAGCAAGTGTGATGATAAATGTTTCCACGCCAAAAGAATTTTACATATGTTTGGTCTTCTGAGGCAATCAGTACACTGTCATAAGCGGACACCAGGTCAACAAGGTCAACACTAGCCATCGAACAACCTTTTTCTTACAAGGTTTAAGGCAGCTGAGAATATTTCATTTTAAATTTTTGATAGTGTACGTTCGTATTAAAATCCTTTAAATGCAAAATCATTTTCAAAGAACCATCGCTTTTGGGTTTCGTAACGATTCCAGACATATATTCGCCAAATTCATGTTCTGCTTTAATAATTATTTCTTTTCACACAAGCTCTTTAATTTCCAAATCAATGGCTTTTTTCCTCTTCGTTCCTATTCTTGCTTAGGTCTTTTGATTTTCTAACAGTCAGTATTTCATCGAGTTCGAATTTGATTTTCTAACAGTCAGTATTTCATCGAGTTCGAATTTGATTTTCTAACAGTCAGTATTTCATCGAGTTCGAATTTGATTTTCTAACAGTCAGTATTTCATCGAGTTCGAATTTGATTTTCTAACGAATTTGATTTTCTAACAGTCAGTATTTCATCGAGTTCGAATTTGATTTTCTAACAGTCAGTATTTCATCGAGTTCGAATTTGATTTTCTAACAGTCAGTATTTCATCGAGTTCGAACTTAATTTTAAGGCCCCTTTACACGTACAGTTGATTCATCGACAAACTGTGCGATATCGAAAGGATGGCGGGAATCCTATCAATTTCTCGATAAACCCGAGTGTGGAAACAAGCAATCCTCTCGATATCGAAGGGTTCTCAGTCCAGACGCCAGATATTTTCCCGCCGGCGAACTGAATGATGAGCGACGAGTGGCGACAAGGGAGTGACTTCTTTGATGTTGCCGCAGGCAGAGTTAAAAATGCAGTCTAAAAATACCTAAATATTAGTCAAATCAGAAAAATAATAAGATCTTCTTGATCAGTGACTCAAAATTGGTGAAAATTACACAGGGAACGCAATTTAGTGCCGGATTACCAAGTTAAAATGTTTGTGTGTGTTTTGTTTTGTTTTGCTTTTGTTGACGTTTTGAATTTCGCGCAAACTAGCTACAGCTAAAGTACAACAGTCCAAGGACTGAAAAGTTTATATTAAAAAATGTACATTTAAAGGGGCCTTAAAGGGGCCTTTAAACGTACAGTTGATTCATCGACAAACTGACAGTTTAACCGACAGACGCTAGATCTGGGTCATCGTTGAACTGACAGTTTGTCGACGAGAGAAGTTCCGTTCAGACGAACAGTTTTCATCTTTAAACTGTCAGTCCTTGGGCTGTTGTACTTTAGTTGTAGCTAGTTGGCGCGAAATTCACAAAATCATCAAAAACAAAACACACACACAAAATTAAAGTTGCTAATCCGATCCGGCACTAAATTGCGAAATTCACAAAATCATCAAAAACAAAACACACACACACAAAATTAAAGTTTAATCCGGTCCGCCATTAAATTGCGTTCCCGCGTGATTTTCCACAAATTTTGGGTCGCGGATCAAGAAAATCTTATTATTTTTTCTGATTTGACTAATATTTAGATAATATTTAGACTGTGTTTTTAACTCCCCCTGCGGCAACATCAAAGAAGTCACTCCTCAACGCCACTCGTCGCTCATCCTTCAGTTCGCCGGTGGGAAAATATCTGGCAAAGCCTGATATCTGGCGCCTGGACTGAGAACCCTTCGATATCGAGAGGATTGCTCGTTTCCACCTCAGGTTTATCGAG
>JAXRKP010000336.1:272500-297500 GCA_037039925.1 Doris montereyensis | reverse complement strand
TGTTGTCTTGTTAGATCCTGTCACACAACCAGTTTTTGAACCGGTCCAGAAGTTGTTTTTTGCTATCTGTTCAATGTACTGGTCTATGTAACTCAGCCAGCGCAAGGTTCCCTATTCCGTAGCGTCTAAGCTTTTAAAGAGTCGTTCGTGTGGTACTGTATCGAACGCTTTGCTGAAGTCAAGTTGAAGTACAAACAAATCCGCTGTTCTTGTTTTGGTCTATCGACTTGTTGATTGACTCAAGAGTGTTTATTAGCCGAGTCTCACAAAAATGAAATTTTCTGAAACGGTGTTGATGATCAATAATCAATGAGGATCTCGTAATTTTCAAGATGCTCCATATTCACATGGAATATTATGTGCTTTAGGACTTTGTTACGAACACTGGTTGGGGGGGTAATTAGATGCAATGTTTCTCTTTTCTGTTTTGAATACATGTTTCCATTCAATGGAGGCTTGTCCGGTGTCGATTGATTGTAGGAGTATGATGCTAAAGTATGAAGCGATTTTGCTTGCTGCTTCTTTGAAGACTCATGTCGGTATGTTGTCTGGGCCACATGCTTTGTCTGGGTTTATAAACTGTAGCTATTTTACTACCCCCCTCTCTGTGGTTTTGATTTTTTGGCAATGAAGCTATTATTTTTTCTACCAGCGTCGGTATGATAGGATCTTCAACGGTAAACACTTTTTGATAATGTTTGTTAAGTATGTCGGCTTTCTGTACAGCCATGACTGTTGCCTCTGTTCCATCCGACCTTAGGAGAGCAGAAATTCCTGACGTGTTTTCACGTTTAGATCTCATTTATGTCCAAAACGTTTCGTTATTCTCGTACTCTGCTTGTCGCTCGGGGTCATTTTTATCAACATCCACAAGGCTTTTAAAAAATAACTGCCGAGTTCTTGTCTCAATTGTTTATGTTTGCGTTTTCTAATATGTCGATTCTTTCCTCAGTCTTGTTCTTTGTTGTGGCGTTTTGCTGTGTTTTATCTTCTTTGCTTATGAGACTTTTGATATTTTTTATCCTCCAAAGTGTCTGTTGTTTCCCACTTTCTGTTTTGTTGGAGGGTTGTTTTTGTTTTTGTTTTGTTTTGTTTTTTGTGTGGGGGGTTTTTTTTGGGGGGGGTTGGGGTTAGGGGGTAGCGGGGAGAAGGAATGTGAGTGTTGATTGAGTTTGTAATGTTCTTCATAAAGCAGTCCCAGTTTTTATTGATGTTATTCAGAGCAGAGTTGTTTTGAAAACAAATACCGTATTTATCTCTCATATCTTTTTTATGGTAATCATCTCCTTTTCCAAACAGAGTACAATAGTGAGCGTTGGATTGTTCGTTGTTGTTTAACTTCGTGTGAAAATGACATAATACAACGTCATGATCACTCACTCATGCCCGAATATATTGTTGGTCTATCCATTATGTCTGGGTTTGTTGTCAATATCAAACATAATAATGGTGTTATCTCTTGTTGCCTCATTGACTAACTTCGGTGAGGTTCAATTAGTTCCTTATGCTGATCATCTTTTCGCTAACGTTCCTACTGTATTGTGGGTTTGGTCTTATTTGTTGACCACCCCAAATAATATCCGGAAGATTGAATTCCTCTCCAAGAACGGTGTTTGGAGTTAGTGGTCATTCATTCTGTAATTTGGCTAACGAGGAATGAATCTGTTCTAAGGCAGCTATGTCGCTGGATGGCTGTCTGTAGAGACAACGAACAAGTGTTTCGCCGTCAATTGATGATATTTCCGTCCACATTCTTTCACAATTCGCATCCGCTACTTTTTCTACCGTCAGTCTATCTTTATGATATGAGTACACCACCTTTACACAATAGTCTATCTTTATGATATGAGTACACTTCTTTACACAATAGTCTATCTTTATGATATGAGTACACCACCTTTACACAATAGTCTATCTTTATGATATGAGTACACTATCTTTACACAATAGTCTATCTTTATGATATGAGTACACTATCTTTACACAATAGTCTATCTTTATGATATGAGTACACTATCTTTACACAATAGTCTTTTTATGATATGAGTACACTACAATAGTCTATCTTTATGATATGAGTACACTATCTTTACACAATAGTCTATCTTTATGATATGAGTACACTATCTTTACACAATAGTCTATCTTTATGATATGAGTACACTATCTTTACACAATAGTCTATCTTTATGATATGAGTACACTATCTTTACACAATAGTCTATCTTTATGATATGAGTACACTACCTTTACACAATAGTCTATCTTTATGATATGAGTACACTACCTTTACACAATAGTCTATCTTTATGATATGAGTACACTATCTTTACACAATAGTCTATCTTTATGATATGAGTACACTATCTTTACACAATAGTCTATCTTTATGATATGAGTACACTATCTTTACACAATAGTCTATCTTTATGATATGAGTACACTATCTTTACACAATAGTCTATCTTTATGATATGAGTACACTATCTTTACACAATAGTCTATCTTTACACATATGAGTACACTGATACTTTTTACACAATAGTCTATCTTTATGATATGAGTACACTATCTTTACACAATAGTCTATCTTTATGATATGAGTACTTTACACAATAGTCTATCTTTATGATATGAGTACACCATCTTTACACAATAGTCTATCTTTATGATATGAGTACACTATCTTTACACAATAGTCTATCTTTATGATATGAGTACACTATCTTTACACAATAGTCTATCTTTATGATATGAGTACACCACCTTTACACAATAGTCTATCTTTATGATATGAGTACACCATCTTTACACAATAGTCTATCTTTATGATATCTTTATGAGTAGTACACTATCTTTACACAATAGTCCTTTATGATATGAGTAGAATAGTCTTACGTCTATCTTTATGATATGAGTACACTACACACAATAGTCTATCTTTATGATATGAGTACACTACACAATAGTCTTTTTACACAATAGTCTATCTTTATGATATGAGTACACTATCTTTACACAATAGTCTATCTTTATGATATGAGATATGAGTACACTATCTTTACACAATAGTCTATCTTTATGATATGAGTACACTATCTTTACACAATAGTCTATCTTTATGATATGAGTACACTATCTTTACACAATAGTCTATCTTTATGATATGAGTACACTATCTTTACACAATAGTCTATCTTTATGATATGAGTACACTATCTTTACACAATAGTCTATCTTTATGATATGAGTACACTATCTTTACACAATAGTCTATCTTTATGATATGAGTACACTATCTTTACACAATAGTCTATCTTTATGATATGAGTACACCACCTTTACACAATAGTCTATCTTTATGATATGAGTACACTATCTTTACACAATAGTCTATCTTTATGATATGAGTACACTATCTTTACACAATAGTCTATCTTTATGATATGAGTACACTATCTTTACACAATAGTCTATCTTTATGATATGAGTACACTATCTTTACACAATAGTCTATCTTTATGATATGAGTACACTATCTTTACACAATAGTCTATCTTTATGATATGAGTACACTATATTTATACACCTTTACACAATAGTCTATCTTTATGATATGAGTACACTATCTTTACACAATAGTCTATCTTTATGATATATGAGTACACTATCTTTACACAATAGTCTATCTTTATGATATGAGTACACTATCTTTACACAATAGTCTATCTTTATGATATGAGTACACTATCTTTATAGTCTATCTTTATGATATGAGTACACCACCTTTACACAATAGTCTATCTTTATGATATGAGTACACTATCTTTACACAATAGTCTATCTTTATGATATGAGTACACTATCTTTACACAATAGTCTATCTTTATGATATGAGTACACTATCTTTACACAATAGTCTATCTTTATGATATGAGTACACTATCTTCTATCTTTATGATATGAGTACACTATCTTTACACAATAGTCTATCTATACGGTGTGAGTACACTACCTTTACACAATAGTCTATCTTTATGATATGAGTACACTATCTTTACACAATAGTCTATCTTTATGATATGAGTACACTACCTTTACACAATAGTCTATCTTTATGATATGAGTAGTCTATCTTTATGATATGAGTACACTATCTTTACACAATAGTCTATCTTTATGATATGAGTACACTATCTTTACACAATAGTCTATCTTTATGATATGAGTACACTATCTTTACACAATAGTCTATCTTTATGATATGAGTACACCATCTTTACACAATAGTCTATCTTTAATATGAGTACACTATCTTTACACAATAGTCTATCTTTATGATATGAGTACACTATCTTTACACAATAGTCTATCTTTATGATATGAGTACACTATCTTTACACAATAGTCTATCTTTATGATATGAGTACACTATCTTTACACAATAGTCTATCTTTATGATATGAGTACACTATCTTTACACAATAGTCTATCTTTATGATATGAGTACACTATCTTTACACAATAGTCTATCTTTATGATATGAGTACACTATCACACAATTTATCACAATAGTCTATCTTTATGATATGAGTACACTATCTTTACACAATAGTCTATCTTTATGATATGAGTACACTATCTTTACACAATAGTCTATCTTTATGATATGAGTACACTATCTTTTTACACAATAGTCTATCTTTATGATATGAGTACACTATCTTTACACAATAGTCTATCTTTATGATATGAGTACACTATCTTTAGTCTATCTTTATGATATGAGTACACTATCTTTACACAATAGTCTATCTTTATGATATGAGTACACTATCTTTACACAATAGTCTATCTTTATGATATGAGTACACTATCTTTACACAATAGTCTATCTTTATGATATGATATGAGTACACTATCTTTACACAATAGTCTATCTTTATGATATGAGTACACTATCTTTACACAATAGTCTATCTTTACACAATAGTCTATCTTTATGATATGAGTACACTATCTTTACACAATAGTCTATCTTTATGATATGAGTACACCACCTTCCCGCTATAATCTATCTTGTTATTAACTTGAATTCCCGAAATCACTGCCATGGTGGGTAAACGATTGTAACAAAATGACAAAGCATATGAAGAAAGACAAGCAAAATGTTAAGCAAATAGTTAAAGTAAAAAAAGCAAAGGTCCTTCGAGGCCTTTACGATCCATTGAGTCGGAGCTTATCCCGGTTTCTATAGCGTGAAGTCGAACAGGTGATAATAATCACCTCCTGGCCAGGATGCTAGTCTGACGCAGGTTTTTACGCCCAATTGGGTCGAATGGGGGGTGGGATGCGTAAGTGTCTTTCCCAAGGAATATAACGTTGGACCTAGCTTTGCTAGGGATTTGAACCAGGGACCACATGATCCCTAGTCTGGCAGCCTTACCACTCGGCCACCGACGCCACGTTAGGCAAAGACAAGAATGGATGCGTCAAAAGAGTAATATAAAAATTCTTGCTATTTTAATATATCAAATTAGTTTTTAACGACATTGTATAGGCTACTTGCAAATACCCGACATCGCTTTTCATATAACATGTAAACATGTGCACGCTTACTTGATAAAACGAACTTGTCATTTCTAAATGATAAAGTTATGAGTTGAATTGGAATGAATTTTCAAGTAACCTTAATCTTTCCAGGCATGACTTTTGATTATACAAACGATTACACATTGAAGAATGTTTCAATTTTACCTATCCATTGAAAGTCTTCTGGACTTTGGAATCATGAGGTCCCGGCGTTGTGTTTCTGGGAAAGACATTCACCACGCATTTTCCCATTCGACCAAAGAGTAAACGGGTATAAACACTTGCTTCGGAGTAAAAACCTGTGTCAAACTAGCGTCCTGTCGAGGAGGTAATTATCATCACCTGCTCCGCTTCACACTATAAACAAGGAAAGGCTCCGGCGCTGTGGGCCGTCATAGCCTTGAAGGAACTGGACTAACATATATTCTGGATCTGATATGATATACAAAAAAGGAAAAGAAAATATGAATGTTGTATGTAAAGCAAAGATCCCTCAAGGTCCTTATGGCCCATAGAGCCTGGGTGTATCCCGGTTTCTATTTTGGGAAGTGGAACAGGTGATAGTGATCACTTATGGACAGGACACTTGCAGGTGTTTACTCCAAACCTGTTCCTGGAACGCACTTGCACCTGGATCGAATGGGGACAAACTTGTGGTTTCGGCAAAAGTCGCTATAAAAATGTTCTACTATTACTATTACTATTACAATTACAATTACTATTACAATTACTATTACTATTACTATTACTATTACTATTACTATTACAATTACTATTACTATTACTATTACTATTACTATTACTATTACTATTATTATTACTATTACAATTACTATTACTATTACTATTACTATTACAATTACTATTACTATTACTATTACTATTACAATTACGATTACAACTACGATTACAATACTTGTTGAAGGTCTTTCCTAAGTGACACGACGTCGGACCTGGCATTGCTGAGATTCGACACAGGACCTCACGATCCCAAAATCTGGTATTATGAATATAACCTTTTGTTAAATTGGTCATGATATGAAAGTAAACATTCTTTGCACCATAATCCTTAATATTCGTCTCTGGTCATGGACGTGCATCTCAGAAGACAAATTGATTTCCGATGTTAAATTACTGAAGTACGATTAAAATTTCATTAACTCGATCCGTACATCTTGTTTTTGACTCTCGTCCGTACATTGGGGGTGATAAAATACCTCATATATGTGTGTGTGTGTGTGTGTGTGTGAGAGAGAGAGAGAGAGAGAGAGAGAGAGAGAGAGAGAGAGAGAGAGAGAGAGAGAGAGAGAGAGAGAGGGAGAGAGAGAGAGAGAGAGAGAGAGAGAGGGAGAGTGAGAGGGAGAGGGAGAGCGAGAGAGAGAGAGGAGAGAGCGAGAGAGAGAGGAAGAGGAGAGGGAGAGCGAGAGGGAGAGCGAGAGGGAAACGGAGACAGACAGACAGACAGAGAGGGATAGGGGAGGGGGAGGGGAGGGGAGAGGCAGAGGGAGAGGAAGAGGCAGAGGAAGAGATGAGGGAGAGGAAGAGGGAGAGCGAGAGGCAGAGGGAGAGGGAGAGGGAGACAGACAAACAGAGAAGGAGAGAGGGCAGGGGGAGTGGGAGGGGAGAGGAGAGGAACAGGAAGAGGGAGAGGAAGAGGGAGACGGGGAGAGCAAGAGGGAGAGCGAGAAGGAGAGGGAGGGAGAGGGAGATAGACAGACAGAGAGGGAGAGGGGAGAGGAAGAGGGAGAGGCAGAGGAGAAGAAGAAAAGAGGCAGAGGGAGAGGGAGAAGGAGAAGGAGAGCGAGAGCGAGGGAGACTTCTTGTTTTCTCATATTGCTTAAGGAAAATAAAATAAACGAAAAGTACTGCTACTGGTATGACGGAGTACCCTACATAGTAGCTGCAATTTGAAAACAACAATAAAGGACAAAGTTAAGAGAGGGGATGATGATGAAACAAGGAAATCAAAATATTTTGAAGAACAAAAACAGAAAGAAAAAGATTCAAATGGAAAGGAACGACAGGTAAAAAAGGACGGGGGGGGGTGGGCGAGATGATAAAAGAATCAGTTCAAGACCTTATCTTAAACGAGAAAAAGTAGACACTATATATATATATATATATATATATATATATATATATATATATATATATATATATATATATATATATATATATATATATATATATATATAATATTATAATAACCTCTCGCTATCATTCTCAAGTGAGTGGAATAAACATCATGTCGTTCACTTTGCTGCCTACTTTAATTGACTTTAACACCTGGACGCCTCTAATACATGACGTCCATGTACTATAAAAAGTATCAAGGGCGTCTAGTCTAAAACGAAATCCAGGCTCGTGCTGAGACGAGTGGGGAACAGCGGGACTGTCGGCTGGGTCTCACCTGCAAGGCATTTCAGCCTTTATTATTATGCAGGCTCAGGCCTTTGCCAATCATGACGCTGGGAGGACTTGCGTCATATTGGATTGGTTTAATAAAAAGATAGAGAGGGGAGGCTTTTAGTGGTAATGGCCAGCGGCTTGTTATTCATTTCTACGTCACTGGTAAGGCTAAGGCTAACAAACGTGCTCGACGAAGACCGCCTCGGACCATGACCGTTTCTACACAGCGTATTTGGGACGACGTGCTATGCACGGATACGGACTGGCAGCGCTACACAGACCGATTGAGCCACGAATTGAGAGAGAGAGAGAGAGAGAGAGAGAGAGGGGTGAGAGGGGGGTATGAGGAGGGAGGGGGAGAGAGGGAGAGAGAAAGAAGAGAGAGAGAGAGAGAGGGGGAGGGAAAAGGAGGGAGGGAGGGAGAGAGATTTGTTGTCGTCTGTTATTATTATTAATTATTATTATTATTATTATTATTATTATTATTATTATTATTATTATTTTGTATACAACGTCTCTTGACTATGAATAGTAGCACCATTAGTAATAACGACTTCATTATATTTCACAACCCCAGATGCCATCTAAGAGAAGAATACTACGATCACCAATGCCTGCTCCATTGCGTAGAGAAGAAGAGCGTCTTATGCATAATATGTATGATATCTGTATATCTATCTTTCTAATGTATAAATCTATTTCTCCATCTATCTATCTCATCTAATGTCTTTTCTATCTACCTAAATATATATTTACCTGTATATCTGTCTTGCTATTTATTTCAAACAATATAAATATATTAGACAAACATATTACACCCCAGGTGATACCATGTTCGATTATTAGATCGGGTTGTTATTCAATTCTGAGGTTACACAGATAAACGTGAAGGTACTATTCCAACTTTTTTAATTACCCGGTATAACCTGTTCAAAATGAATGATTTTGATACTCACGAAGACGGGGAAACAATGAAGTTTACATTAATTCAACGACACTTTTGGCAGGACATTATCCACACACACAAAAAGATATGTGGATGACTTAAAAAGATACAAAATATGGTTTCTCATAGTGGCCTATCAACAGAGCCTTGGCGAACAAAGATCGACCAACTCATAATCTCTATATACATACAAAACTGTACATTTCAAACTTTGAACGCTCTAAACTCAGGAATCACTGCACCAATGACCACCATATTTCGCATGTAGATTTCAAATAGTCTGCTTTAGGTTCTTGGCGAATAAACTCTAGGATCAAAGCAGTATTTTAATTGATTGGGAAAGCATTGTTTTGCCTCGATCCACGAAACTTTTTATTGTTACTATCGAGTACTAATTTGATGTAACAATCCTACTTGATATCATTGGTTTCGAGTTCACCGCAGACAACAGTGCCAAATTTGTAATAATGAGAAATCATAATCCAACATTATTTACGGGCATGCTAGTTATATAATATATATGTATTACAGATATATTATACACATCATATAATGTGTAGTTATACTATAATGAAAGTAAGATCGATCATGTAATCGCGATAGACTTAAACTAAATTCTAGAACAAATATAATATATTAATGGCAGACGTGGGCATTGTCAAAAACACTAGAGAAAATCATTTATCTACGCATTTTCGTTGGTCAATAGTCAAAAGACTTATGACAAAAGTCCACTCAAGAAATGATCCCGCCATTTCTTTAACAATTTTAAACTAGAAACTGACAAGTTTAAATGTATCTGTGTGTTCGTGTTCAATCGGCTGTAGGCTAGCATAAACGGATACACATATTGATACTAGTACACCAATGCAATTCTATTTGTGACACAATAAAGGTAATGTAATATTACGTAGCACCATCACGTCTATTTTCGTAGTCCGACAAGTATTTATTATTGCCATTTTGTCCGAACGTACTTTGCCCACGAGCTATATCGGAGGGCGAGGTAATGTGCCAACACACAGTACTGTGTGTTGTGTGTCGTGAAGCATTGTGTGTGGTTTTGATAAAAGAGGCTGTGGAGTCCAAAAGCGTTGGGTTTCTTGTGCGGACTTGTGAAATGCGAACTCCTGGTGAATGCTTTGTGCTGGTTAGTTCTTCTGGTGTGGTGTAGGGAGAGTCAAATTACTTTTACATGTATTACTTCACGTTTGGATAACCTTCAAAGTTACAAACATACACACACACACACACACAAGTAATATGTGTCTTATGATAACTTTACAACAGTTATCGTAAAGGTTATTATTGTTATCGTGTTTCTCTTTATCTTGGGTTTGAGTTTTTTTCCGTCTCGTCACCCATAGCCAGGAACTATGTCCGTGAACACAGTGGAAGGAGGTTGTCGAAACCAGTCGGCTTACACCGGTCCAGAATGCTGGGTGAGTTGTTATCAGTATGGGCATCTGAAGATAGCGTATGTTTATATATATATATATATATATATATATATATATATATATATATATATATATATATATATATATATATATATATAATATATATTAGGATATAGATCTGTGGCACAGTTATGCTTACGTTAGAAATACAATCTAGAGCCCTACATTTATACTCGGCAACAACAACACAACAATAAAGAAACTGTATTATTGCACTTCATAAGGATCTATATTTCCATTCCATTACTGAAAAAACATATATATTCACAACATAATAATATAACATTAAAATTTAACTTGACGCCGAAACGCTTGGCAAAAAGTCTTTCACTTTGCCCATTAATCAAAGTTTCTTCGTGAAACATTTCATTTGCCAGGTCTCGTATAATTATGATATATATATATATATATATATATATATATATATATTATATATATATATATATATTTAATATATATATAATATATATTTAATGTAATACAATAGAGTCTAGATTTCAAGTGTGATAAAAAATATATTACAACAAACTTTGATGGCCAGTTTCTTTTTTTTTTTCTTTTTCTTCTTTTTTTGCATTGCCCAGTATCTAGATTTCTATACATTAAGGAAAAAAGATTACGAGCTGAACACTAACAACCCCTCTCCCCCTACCCAAACACTAACAACCCCTCTCTCCCTACCCAAACACTAACAACCCTCTCCCCCTACCCAAACACTAACAACCCCCTCTCTCCTACCCAAACACTAACAACCCTCTCCCCTACCAAACACTAACAACCCCTCTCTCCCCACCCAAACACTAACAACCCCTCTCCCTACCCAAACACTAACAACCCCTCTCTCCTACCCAAACACTAACAACCCCTCTCTCCCCCTACCCAAACACTAACAACCCCTCTCTCCCTACCAACAAAACACTAACAACCCCTCTCCCCCTACCCAAACACTAACAACCCCTCTCTCCCCCTACCCAAAACACTAACAACCCCCTCTCCCCCTACCCAAACACTAACAACCCCTCTACCCAAACACTAACAACCCCTCTCCCCCTACCCAAACACTAACAACCCCTCTCTCCCCTACCCAAACACTAACAACCCTCTTCCCCTACCCAAACACCAACAACCCCTCCCCCTACCCAAACACTAACAACCCCTCTCTCCCTTCCATGTCGCAGGCTCCTGTTTGAAATGTTTCTATTTCTTACCATTAGACCTGCTCGATGGTCCGATGTACAATCAAAAGCACATGTAAAAGCAGAGAGCCTGGGATGAGCGAGAGATGAACTGTTAAAAATCAAAATAATTTACAAACACGCTCACAATCAAACAACATAGCCATGGAACATCACAATTTGTCTCCTTTTCAAAGATCTATGCACCCACCAATAGCAATAAACAAACATTTCAATTCATGGTGAAACCTCTGAATTTTAATCTGGAGCTGTCATTCGGTTTGCCATTAAAAAGCAGATGTGAACAGCTCTGTCTTGTTAAACGTTCCTTAGATGTACAAAAATGATGATTTTATTTTGTTATTACTTGGTAGTTTCGATGATGTGAATATGGTGGACGATTGACATCTAGATCGAAAAATAAAAAGACAAATTGTTCCATAAAACTGGAGCTGCAACGCTTAAACTTTTATCACTAAAAGAAGATTTTGCTTTTGGTACATTTGTTAAAATCTAGAACATCATTTGATCTTAAAACATTGCTTTGTTTGTATGGGGCAATCAAGTTCCTGTAAATAATGGGGTGAAGTAGCATGAAGGCAGTTATTTCGCCTCTTTGAAGCAAGAGATGAGATATCTTAAAATCATAACCCTATATGTTAACGTGTGTGTAAAGGTGTCTCACTTAGCTTCTATCTTCTTAAGTCTTGTGTTGCGATTCAACATTAGTTTTATGTAAATGGATGTATATATCTGATAATAGGATCGTACTTTTCTCAACTTTTGGATAGGATGGTTAACCTTGCAGCTTCATTTTGTATATTTTGCAGATTTGTTTTCATAATTTGAATTAGGCTTAATGGCTTCTATTAAAATTTTGCTCTACATTGTGTTCTTTTAAGGAATAGTCACATAGTTCGTCCCTCCTCATAGTGTCAAATGCCTTTTCGAAGTCAATAAAACACAGCATGACCTGCATTGACCATGATGTTTCTTTCAAGGAATTTGTTCTATTTGTCTAATTGTAAATGTGTGGTCTTGTACACTTCTTCCTGGTCTAAATCCCTCTGATTCTCTTCAATGTGATCCTCTAGTCTTTCCTTAGTCTTATTTCCAAAATTCTGCATACACTTTTCCTGGTATGCTAAGTAATGATATCCTCTATAGTTTACAATTACATTCCTATGAAAGGAATTCATTCCATAGCTGATCCTTTCTTATGTATTGTTTGGACTACCGTTCCTTTTTCCGGTCGTCTGACACCTGTTTGGACTTCCATGCTTGTTGACATATTGCATGTGAATCTGTAGTTTGTCTGCCCTCTCCTATGGTTTTTAATCATTTTGATTTGAAACTCGATCTGCTGGAACATCACAATAAAGGCTTTTCCTAATTTCACTTTTCTTAAACGTAGTGTCTGTTTGTAAGTTCTTCTAAAACTTGAAAACTATCATGAAGATTTTGCTTGTTAAAAGAACATCATTTGATCTCATCTGATTTCCTTACTAATTGATCTTTTAACTCTTTGTTTCACTTTTTCATGTTCTGGGGGGATTATGTAATTACTTTTCGAAGTCAATAAAACACAGTTTTCCATGATTTCTTCTATTATTTGTCTAATTGTAAATGTGGTCTTTCCCTGGTCTTTCATTATTTCACCTTTGGCCTTCTTAATTTGTCGTATTAGGCATGCTTTGGTCTTCCTCCTTCCATGCTTGTTGGCTTCATTGCTCCCCAGAACAGCTTTTGATTTCCTTGATAGTTTTCTTTATGAAGTCTTTGTCCAAATTCTTCCCATTGTTCCTGTTTTTTGTATTTCCAAACTCACTTCCTCTTTGGCAATAGTTCTTTTATTCCTGTAATCCTATCCTATCCTCTGTCTCTTTGTTTGCAAGTATTTCTTTCAGGCAGCCTTCTTTTCTTTACTCTTAGTTTTGACATTCTCATTCCACCATGTTGTTCTTTTCCTATCTCCTTTACTTTGTTTCCTACCACAGACCTCTTCAGTACAACTGAGGAGTGTTTCTTATAAATACATCTGCCTCTTTTCTTCTCTTGTGCTATCATTCAGATCCATCTGCCTTTCACTGAGAAATCTTTTTATCTAGATTGGTATACTGTTTTCTATTGGTTTATTTAGTTCCTCTATTTTGAGTTGAGTAGCTTTCTTCTCTTTCCTTTTCTGTTTGTTTTTTTCAGTCAGTTATTTCATTTTGGCAATCATTAAGTGATCATCACTAAATATTTCTTCTCCTCTGTTTACTCTTGCATTCAACGTACTGTAAAGGGAGCTACTAACTATATAAATGTAGTCTATCATGGATTTTCACACCTGTCTTCATTTACTCTTGTATATTTGTAGATATCTTTATGAGGAAAAAAATGTGTTGACTATTTTCATGTTATTCTTTAGGCAAAAAATATATTAGTCTCTCTCCATTTGGAGAAGTTGTTATCTCTCCTTTACATATATTAAATATTACTCATCCTGACGTTTCTACATTGTTTCCTTCTCTAGCGTTTAAATCTCCTAAAAGCATTAGTTCTTGTTTTGTTTTAAGATTCTCTGCAGCTACATTTGTATTTGTAAATCGATTTCAAAGATATCTTTTTTTTCTTTAGTTGTGTCTTCGTTTGGTTCATAAGCTATGTATAATTTAATTTATCGTCCTTTTTGGTTTAATTTTTACCTCTAATAGCCATGGACTTATAAATTTCCAACTTTCTAGTGGCTTTTCATGTCTTTTATGCATTAGGAGACCTAGTCCTGCTCTAGTTCTATCTTTGACATCTACTCCTGAGGAGATTAACGTATGATTCGGTCCTACATTTTCTATTCCTTGTCCTTTTTTCTTTTGTTTCTGTAATAGCCAAAATATCTACTTTGAATTTTTTCATTCCTTCAACTAATTTTAACTCTTTTCCATTTATTGCCCTAACGTTCTATGTTCGAAAAATCACAGTCCGTATTCGTTTCCAAGTTCGTCTTCGAAAGATCAAGCCAGTTGTATTATATGTATATCTCTGAATCTGTTTGGTTTGGGATAAGCAGAAGATTACCCCACTGTACCCTAGATAGATGGTGGGGCTGCCACCTTGAGCCCCCTTACCAGGCCTTGTTATATTATGTCAGGGTTAACTCCCTGAGCCTTTAGTCATTCACGACCCAGCCTTCAAGGCAGCAGGTTGTTATTTTCTGTCAGCGTTAACTCCCTTAGCCTTTGGTCAACTAAGACCGGCCTGCAAGGCAGCAGATTGTTTTCTGCCAGGGTTAACTCCCCTAAGCCTTTAGTTGGCCAAGACCCGCCTGCAAGGCAATAGGAGACTCGTGGAGGGCGAGATTATCTACTCCCCGTACATGTGCTTACCTGTCCACTGCCCGGTCTATCTCTACCTAAATTTCTTTAAAAAGACTGCAAGTTTTCTGCGTCCACGTGATGATAATGATGATTTTAGGTTGGTCAAGGAAAGCGTAGATTTACAATGTAGTTTACTAGATCTACTTATAGACTTTTAACGACTGATTTTCATCCACCTCGCTGGATTCGTCCATTATTCTGTCTAAGATGCGCACAGTTGAAAATGTCTGCACACACCAATAAACAAAGTTATCTTGTCTGACGTTCATTCGCATCCAACACAGCGCTCATAATTGGGTATGTGTTTCCGTCAACTTTTCACAACACAAAAATGAACCCACACAGACCGCAAGACGTAGAGGGAACATTGGATTCGTTCTGATTTTTTAAATATGCTGTTATTTCACGTTTTGTCTCACTTTTTTTTGTAGCTGTTTACCTTACCGGACAAAACGCTATGTAAACGTTTTAGTTTAAAGTACATTAAACTTTAAAGACAATGCTTTAATATGTTTCTGTAATTTAATGCGAATCGTGTTCATTTTCTTGTTAAGTGCAGGTCATTGTTTCATTTTGTTGTTTTAGGATCAAGTCAACACCATTATATACTCTACTCTACTATATATAGTATGTATGTAAATAATATATATATATATATATATATATATATATATATATATATATATATATATATATATATATATATATATATATATATATATATATATACATGTATATATATACCCACATATATATATATATATATATATATATATATATATATATATATATATATATATATATATATATATATATATATATATATATGTTTTTTAAACAATGATAATAGTATTTACTGTTACTTTGAAACCCTTTACATTTAATCGTTTTAATTCATTTAATTTAATTATTTAAATCCCTATTTTTGTTTTCTTCTTTGTCTTCTTTTTGTTTTTAGTCTCTTTTATTCTAATTGTAATATCTATTATCATTTCTTGTTCGTCTTCTTTGTCGTCACTTTTTCATCTTTGCTACGTGCTCTTCGCCATCTTCTTCTTTCTCTTTTCCTTCGCCATCGTCTTCCGTGGTGGTGTCTTTTTTTCTTTGTCGTCATCGTCTTCTTCGTGGTTGTTGTCGTTTTGCCGTCTTCTTTCATAGCGGCTGCTAATTTGACAATAGCGTCCTCTTTGTTCTCATTGTCTTCTTCATCATCATCGTCTTTTATTTTGCAGCGATGGCTTATTCATCTTCACTGTCTTCTATGGGGACAGCGTTTTCTTCTTCTTTTTCTTCTTCTTCTTTTTTCTTCTTCTTCTTCTTCTTCTTCTTCTTCTTCTTCTTCTTCTTCTTCTTCTTCTTCTTCTTCTTCTTCTTCTTCTTCTTCTTCTTCTTTTTCTTCTTCTTCTTCTTCTTCTTCTCTTCCTCCTCCTTCTCCTCCTTCTGCTGCTGCTGCGCTCTTTTACAACAACAAAAAAAATGCTTTTATTCTTAAGAAAAAGAAGTGATTGGTTGTGTTGTTAGTTAGCTATGGTAAATGTTGCCTTTTTTGTTTTTCCTTCCTATGATTCACCATGCCTCTTTTAGATGTAGATTCTAGATCTAGACTTAAACTGAATGTGATCTAACCGTATCGTATACGCTGTGACTGCTGATATGTTGACACTTAACAACGGTTCCCGCACAGACAATTAAAAAGTATGACTGCATTGTCATCTAGAACGGGAACAACGTTAATTTAATTAATTAATTACACAATAATTAAGTAGAATTATGGAGATCTGAATACAGAAGATCATACTTCATGCCTTTGAGTATTTCCAAACAAAATTTCAGCTCGATTGGTTGCTTACTAAGGTCAGAAGGCATGACGGAAAAATAAGCTAGTTTTTATTATTATATTAAATAACATAATATATAGTATATAAGGGTGGGCGGAGACAATGGTGGGTGCATTTATGATTTCTCTAGACAATGGTGGGTGCATTATGATTTCTTAGACAATGGTGGGTGCATTATGATTTCTCTAGACAATGGTGGGTGCATTATGATTTCTCTAGACAATGGTGGGTGCATTATGATTTCTCTAGACAATGGTGGGTGCATTATGATTTCTCTAGACAATGGTGGTGCATTATGATTTCTCTAGACAATAGTGAGTGGATTATGATTTCTCTAAACAATGGCAAGTGCATTATGATTCTCTAGACAATGGTGGGTGCATTATGATTTCTCTAGACAATGGTGGGTGCATTATGATTTCTCTAGACAATGGTGGGTGCATTATGATTTCTCTAGACAATGGTGGGTGCATTATGATTTCTCTAGACAATGGTGGGTGCATTATGATTTCTCTAGACAATAGTGAGTGGATTATGATTTCTCTAGATAATGGTGGGTGCATTGATTTCTCTAGACAATAGTGAGTGGATTATGATTTCGCTAGACAATGGTGGATGCATTATGATTTCTCCCTAGACAATAGTGAGTGGATTATGATTTCTCTAGACAATGGTGGATGCATTATGTTTTCTCTAGACAATAGTAAGTGGATTATGTTTTCTATAAACTGGTGGGTGCATTATGATTTCTCTAGACAATAGTGAGTGGATTATGATTTCTATAAACTGGTGGGTGCATTATGATTTCTCTAAACTGGTGGGTGTATTATTTTTTCTCTAGACAATGGTGGGTGGATTTATGATTTCTCTAGACAATAGTGGGTGGATTATGATTTCTCTAGACAATGGTGGGTGGATTATGATTTTTCTAGACAATGGTGGGTGCATTATAATTTCTCTAGACAATGGTGGGTGCATTACAATTTCTTTAGACAATGGTGGGTGCATTATAATTTCTCTAGACAATGGTGGATGCATTACAGTTTCTCTAGACAATGGTGGGTGCATTATGATTTCTCTAGACAATGGTGGGGGCATTATAATTTTTCTAGACAATGATGGGTGCATTATAATTTCTCTAGACAATAGTGGGTTCATTATGATTTCTTTAAACAATAGTGGGTGCATTATTATTTCTCTAGACAATGGTGGGTGCATTTTGATTTCAGTAGACAATGGTGGGTGCATTATGATTTCTCTAGACAATGATGGGTGCATTATGATTTCTCTAGACAATGGTGAGTGCATTATGATTTCTCTTAGACAATGGTGGGTACATTATGATTTATCTAGACATTAGTGGGTGCATTATGATTTCTTTAGACAATGGTGGATGCATTATGATTTCTCCTTATTTTAAAGCTAGGTCTCGCGCTAACTCAGAAACCATGCACATGTATCGAGTACGGGTGATATGAAGAACGATTATAAGACCGAACCAGCACTCGATATTGAAAGGTTACCGAAATCGACGAATTTAGTAGATCTAGTAACAATATAAAAGTTTCCTCGATCGCAGGCAAACAATATTTTCCCAGTCGTCAATTCATATCTACATGTAAAATAGATTGGTCGTGGATGTAATAGTGCCTGACTTTATAGTCTCAAAGTTAGAGAAAGTCAGCTTTAAATATATATATATATACAAGATATATATTACACCCCGGGTGGCACTAAGTACGATTATTAGATCGCTGGTATTCAATTCTGAGGTTGCGCAGCTAGATAGGCGTGAAGGTAGTATTCCAACCTTTTAATTACCCGGTGTAACCTAGTCAAAATGGCGGGCTAGCTAAATGAAAATGATGCACACAAAGATGGGGAAACAATTAAGTTTACATCAATTCAACATCACTTCTTGGCAGAACATTTTCTCAAACAAAAGCAATCTGTGGGATTTAAAGCCTACATGCAAACTATGATTTCTCCTTAGTGGCCTGAGCCTTTGGCGAACAAAAATCGACCAACTCATAAATACATTAACATAACTCTGTATGTTACTGTGCTAGAATGTGTGGTTTATGTCTTATTTCTATCCATTCACTCTTCACTCCTCATTTATCTTGCTATTCCCTTTTTAATTCACACTGAGGAGATTGCCGCATCTTTCATTTAGTGTTGAGGAGGTAAATGTCTAGGAACGGAGCTCGAAGCATCAGCTATCGGTCGGCTGTGTGTGTGTGTGTGGGTGTGTGTGTGTGGGAGTGTGTGTCTCGTGGTTGATAACGAGGGGTGATACGTGGTTTGTGCTATCTCGTTTCTCATTGTGTTAAGTGACATCACCACAAACAGTCTCGATTATCAATCTGTAACTATAACTCTTTACAGTTGGGTGTGTCTCATTGACGGATCTTTACATAACACACTTCGTCTCTCTATACCAGCATGGAAGAGGTAAGGGAATAATTTGATTTGATTTACCCACATCTACAACTAATGTGATCTCGGGGTTTTTGGTAGGATTTTTTAATTTTGCTCGGTCTGCCCTGTAAACAGTCAAGGGATCTTTAACATGCACAAAGTGTTGTGATCTCCACACGGACCTTTTTTGTTATCGTCCGTCTCCAAAACACTGTTTTCGTAGGTCTATTCACTGGGGCAGATCCGATTTATTATAATTTATATACATGTACATGTGCTAGTACTTTGTTTTTCTTAGCTGCTTAGAGTACAACAGCTGGTGGAGATTATATAATATATTACTTTACTATTCTTTTATTTACTAAAAGCTCAACATAAATTCACTTATTTATCAATGAAATCCCTATATTATTAAAGACCAGTGATGGCTCTAATAAAATACTATTTGAAATCTACTTTTCAACCCATGAAGAGACAATCCAATGGGGAAACCGACTGGTTTATCGCCCTTTGAAAGTATTGCGGTCATAAGAGCCAATTTGGCCCACGTGGGTTTATGAGTTCAAGTCGTTCTGAGTGCCCAAAAACAATTTCCCATTCGTCCTATTTCCATACTAGAATATGACCATAACCAGGTTTTTAACAGGAACTAATTGTTTTAGAAGTTTTAAATGCTAGAAAGGCAACAATGTAGAAACAATTCAGGTAAAGACGGAGAGACAACAACTTCTCCAAATGGAGGGAGACTAATATATTTTTGCCCAAAGAAATAACACGAAAACAGCCAACACCCATATTCCTCATAAAGATAATGAAGACAGGGTGTGAAAAGTCAATGATAGACTACACAGTTAACAGCTCCCCTTACAGTACAATGAATACAAAAAGTAAAGAACAGAGGAGCTGAACTATGTAGATCATCACAATTGCCAAAATCAGATTACTGATCTGAGGAAACAAACCAAAAAAGCTACAATTACCTAAGATTAATTATTTACTCAGAGGGAAAACTAGGAGAAGAAATCAGCCAGAGAATCCAAAAATGTAGCAACGACAATATATAACCATCTAGAAAGTCATTTTCCTGTTTCTCTTCCTCTTATCTTCCTGTGATAATAATAACAATAATAATGATAGTAATAATAATAATAATAATAATAATAATAATAATAATAATAATAATAATAATAATAATAATAATAATAATAATAATAATAATAATAATAATAATAATAATAATAATTAATAGTATTAGTAATAATATTAGTAATAATAATAATAATAATAGTAATAATAATATTAGTAATAATAATAATAATAATAGTATTAGTAATAGTATTAGTAATAATAATAATAATAATCTGTGGCGTTCCCTTTCCAACCCAATCTCGTGTTATGTGTCTTGTCATTGTCCATTTTTTATGTGTGTATCTTGGTGACGTCACGTCTCTATTTCCGGTTGACTTGAATGTAAATAAAGAAAGTCATGTTAACTTCTACCTACTTCACGTTTGGCTTAGTCCATTAGCTATATTTCAGACCCTGACGTGATCCTTTCAGTTTTAAAAGGTAACAATGTCTGTACAAACAGTAGCTTTGAAATTACCAATATTCTGGACCACTTGTCCCTCTGCTTGGTTTGCCCAAACCGAAGCACAGTTTGCTCTGCGAGGGATAACAGCAGACGAAACGAAGTATTACCACGTGGTACTCGCTGACTCTGCTACAGCATCAAGATCGCTAGCTATCATCACCTCACCACCTTCTGACTGTAAGTACGCCACTATCAAATCGTTCCTCACAGACGCGTACGGATTGTCAAAGGCAGAGAAAGCAGCCACTCTGCTTGGATATCAAGGAGCTAGGTGATGATAAACCATCCGAAATGATGGACAAAATGCTGGCTCTCGTAGGAGACCACAAGCCATGCTTCCTCTTCCGCCAAATATTCATGAGGCTATTGCAGGCCATCCGTACCCCCGGCCAACTCGCTTAACAGTAGCGACTACAGAGCGCTGGCAAAAGAAGCAGACAACTTGTACACCTCTCTAACAACAACGATGAGAGGGTGCTGCCATCGGAACCGGTACAGCCGCTCACCGAATTAGCAGACGTTGATCAAATGCCAGGCGCTGTAACAACTCATGCACGCATTTCAAGAACTTCAGGATAAAGAAAACCAGGAAACGGAAGAGCGGGTCAGCAGTAGAAAACCCAGCTGTCGGCCGCATTGTTATGCCACTACAATACCCCCAACAACATCAGAATCAACTGTGACACAACTTTTCGTTACTGACGGTATCTCTAAAAGACGTTTCCTGCAGACACAGGCGCCCAAGTTTCGTGATACCTGCATCAGTGGCAGATAGAGTGTCAGGAGCAACAGGATTTCTTGCAAGCAGCCAACGGCTCTTCCATAGCGACCTATGGTGCCCGAGTTGTACCCTCGTTTCGGCAAACGTGTCTCAAATCACGCTTGATATCGGCCAATGTCAAGCGTCCATTGTTAGGAGCAGATTTTCTCCGTCAACACAACTTGCTGGTTGATATTCGAGGGACGCAGGCTGATCGAGGCGGAATCTTTCTCACACATCCAATGCTCCGTCAGTTCTGTGGCAACAGATTATGGATCCGATCTTGCCCTCATAGAACCCAACAGCAATAAGTTTCGCAAAATCCTCAACGCCTACCCCGACATCTTACTGCCTACCTTTTCTACCGCTGAGGTCAAACACGGCGATAAGCATTTCATACCGACCAAAGGCCGTCCTGTCTTTGCCCGAGCACGTCGCTTGCCACCGGATAAACTAGCTACTGCCAAGAAAGAGTTCCTCGAAATGGAAAGGATGGGTATCATCCGCAAGTCAAACAGTCCCTGGGCATCTCCGCTTCCACATGGTTCCCAAGGCCAACGGAGGCTCACGTCCGTGTGGAGATTATCGCAGACTCAATGATGCTACAGTACCTGGACCGCTATCCTATCCCCCATATCCAGGACTTTTCGGCCCGTCTGGCTGGGAAGACAATATTTTCCAAAGATTGACCTCATTCGAGGATACCATCAAATTCCTATGGCTCCGGAAGATATACCGAAAACGGCAGTGATCACGCCTTTGGTTGATGGGAATTTCTTCGAATGCCGTTTGGTTTGAAAATGCAGCACAAGCGTTTCAACGCCTTATGGACACCAAATGCTGCAGGACTTAAATTGTGCATTCGTTTACTTGGACGATATCTTGGTTGCCAGTGATTCTGCTCACTCTCACATCGACGACCTTCACGCAGTCTTCCAGCGACTTAGACATCATGGGCTGGTAATCAAACTCGAGAAATGCCTCTTCGGAGTGACATCACTCGAATTTTTAGGACATAAGGTTTCTGCATTAGGTTCAGCACCAATGCCGTCCAAGGTGCATGCGATAAAAGAGTTTCCTCAACCAAGAACTGTTAAAGCACTTCAGGAGTTCTTAGGTATGATAAATTTCTACAACCGTTTCACCTAACATCGCTTCAATCCTCCGGCCCCTCTATCATTCTCTAAGGGCATCCAAGCCACGCCAGACTCTCAATTGGTCTCCCGAAATGAACTCATCCTTTCTTGCTGGTAAACAGGCTTTGCAGACGCAACCATGCTGGTACACCCAGACACAGATCGTCCACTTTCTCTGACATGCGATGCATCAGACGTAGCCGTCGGCGCCGTCCTCGAGCAACATACACACGGCCACTGGGAACCACTGGCATTTTTCAGCCGACAACTGCGGAAACCAGAGATCAAATCACAGCACCTTTGACCGAGAGCTACTCGGCGTACATTTGGCAGCACGTCATTTCCATTACATGCTAGAAGGCAGACAGTTTACCGTCTACACCGACCATAAACCTCTAGTCCACGCCATGTCAAAGGCAACAGAATTACAGTCAGCACGCCAGCAAAGACAACTGCTATTTCAGAATTAACCACCGACATGCGACACATCTCGGGGAAAAAGAATGTGGTCGCTGATTGCCTATCCGTGCTATCACTATCACCGCCACTAATGCAGTCTCCTTGGGCATTGACTACACAGCTATGGCTGCAGCACAAAGTTCAGATGCGGATATACACGCCTACAAAACAGCGATCATCAACCTGCAAATAGCAAAAACCAAAATTAGTGACCAAGGACCCGAACTGCTCTGCGATGTTTCAACCGGCCGAGCTCCCCTCTTGTCCCCAGATTTCAGACGCCAAATATTTGAAGCAGTTCACAACCTTTCGCATCCAGGGGTTAAATCAACTACCAAACTCATCACAGAAAAATTCGTGTGGTATGGTCTACGGCGTCAAATCAGTACTTGGGTAAAGGAGTGTCATGAATGCCAAGCATCAAAAATTCAGAAACATACTCGAACGCCCCTCGAGACATTTACTGTACCCGACAAAAGGTTTTCACATATCAACATCGATATTGTCGGGCCCCTTCCACAATCCCGTGGTCATCGTTACCTTCTAACCATAATTGATCGCAACACCCGGTGGCCAGAGGCAGTCCCTATACCAAATATCACTACGGACGAATGTGTTCAGGCCCTCATGACAGGCTGGATTTCTCGTTTTGGTATCCCGGAGACATATCATCTGACCGAGGTTCACAATTCACTTCTGCATTGTGGGCTGAAATAGCAAAACGTCTCGGAGTCCGACTACATCGGACAACGGCGTTTCATCCTCAAGCAAACGGAATGATAGAACGGTTTCATCGCACCCTCAAAACAGCTCTGAAGGCTCGACTCGGAGGTCTAACTGGGTGGAAGAATTACCGTGGGTACTCCTTGGCCTAAGAACCACTCCCAAGGACGACCTGGGATATTCGTCCGCAGAGCTCGTCTATGGTGAACCGCTAACCATCCCCGGGGAATTAATTCCTGCCAATTCTTCACCTTGGTCGACGACCGAGTTCATCACAACATTCCGGTCAAAGGCTCAGGAACTTAGACCTCGACCAGCCATCCACCACAGTATCCCTGTCACACATTTACCTCCATCACTTTCGACGGCCAAGTATGTGTACATACGCACGGATACTGTGAAAAGCCCACTCCAGAGACCTTACACCGGCCCATACACTGTATTAGCACCGGGAGACAAGACGTTTCTCGTGGACATAGGTGGTCGCACAGAACGCATCTCAGTTGACCGCCTCAAGCCGGCCCATGTAGATTCCACGAAACCGGTCAATCTACAACAACCGCCACGACGAGGACGCCCACCGGTGTTACATGGGTCAACAAACTCCACTTCCGACACAGACCCTGACAACACTCCAAACCGAGAACAGCCTGCGACATCTACTAATCACAGTCAGCTCACGTCACGTACAGGACGTCCAGTGCGACTACCCGAGCGCTACAAATGAATACGCTCCCTGAGATGTCTGCTCTGGGGGGAGGTGTGTGGCGTTCCCTTCTCAACCCAATCTCGTGTTATGTGTCTTGTCATCGTCTTACTTTTTATGTGAGTATCTTGGTGTGACGTCACGTCTCTATTTCCGGTTGACTTTGGAATGTAAATAAAGAAAGTCAAGTGCTAACTTCTACCTACTACGTTTGGCTTAGGGGTTTTAAAATTGGCATAGTTGGAAAAATGTTTTAAAGCAGTGAACGCTACCCATCCTGTTTTAAATTGCAACCCCATTTGTGAGAAATCCAACTTTTAAAAGTTCCAAAATTTACAATGAGGTGAAAGATGTGATCCCTTTCACTGTTCAGCCTCTTTAATTTAATCATGATCGACAAAATGATTCAGTTTCAGATACGC
>JAXRKP010000336.1:257500-265000 GCA_037039925.1 Doris montereyensis | reverse complement strand
GGAAACGTGGAGAAAGTATTTTCAACAATTACATAATCCCTCAAGAACATATGAAACAAGGAGTACAGATCAATTAGTAAGAGTAACAAATAATCCAGATAAGACAGCTGAAGATGTAGATATCTCAATGGAAGAGATCCAAACAGCTATAAGAAAAGATGAAATTAGGAAAAAAAACAGGACAAGATCAATTTTCTCCAGAAATGATTAAAAACCAAGGGAGAGAGGCAGACAAACTACTACATGCAATATGTCAACAAGCATGGAAGTCCAAACAGGTGCCAGAGACTGGAAAAAGGGAACGGTAGTATCAATACACAAGAAAAGATCAACTATGGAATGCTCAAACTAAAGAGGGATATCACTACTTAGCGTCCCAGGAAAAATGAATGCCAGGATTCTGGAAATGAGACTAAGGAAAAGAGTAGAGGATCAGATTGAAGAGCATTCTGTCTATGGATTTAGACCAGGAAGAAGTGTATAAGATCACATATTTACAATAAGTCAAATAATAGAAAAAATTCCTTGAGAGAAACATTGACTTGCACCTGTGTTTTATTGACTTATAAAAGGCATTTGACACTGTTTATGAAGTATGGCTTTCCTTAAAAGAACCTAACGTAGAGCAAAATTTAATAGAAACCATTAAAAGTTTTACAATAAACCAACATGTGCAGTGAGAGTAAGGAAATGTATCTGAAGAATTTGATGTAGATATAGGAGTAAGACAGAGTTGTATCCTTAATCCTCTTTTGTGAATCACATTGATGGATTCAGTTGCAAATACATCCTCAAAAATGAAGAAAATGTATGTAGGCATGTGGAAACTCAAACCAGTAAGTGTAGTAAAGCTTTCATTTGCTGATGATTTAGTTCTGTTTGGAAAATCAGAAATTGACCTTTAGTCGAATATCAATATGATGAACAATAAATTAAATAAAAGAGGAATGAGAGTAAATGCAGAAAACCAAAACAATGCTAGTGAAACTAACACAAAATCTTAAATTGTGCAGGATGAATTAAGAGCAAGTTCACAGCTACAATTATCTAGGAGTATCTGCAAAGTAACTCAGAGGGAAAACTAAGAGAAGAAATCAGCTAGAGAATCCAAAAGGCAATGACAATATATAACCATCTAGGAAAGACATTTATAGATAAACAAGAATTGTCAACAAAACCAAAATGGCAGTATACAACACAGTTAATTGTCCTAATCTCCTCTATGGCAGTGAAACCTGGACTTTAGACAGTAGAGAATACAGTAAAGTGGTACAAACAACTTAAATGAAACATCTAAGAAGAGTAGTAGAGAAAACTAAAAGAGACAGAATCAGAAAACAACAATAAGAGATCAAACCAAAGCAGATGGCATAAAAACTAAGATAGAGATAAATCAACTGAGATTTTTGTATTGGATTAGCATCCCTGACAATAGAATAGCTAAATGTTTCCTATTAAATCTGTCAAGCCGTAAAAGACCAAAATTCAGACCTCGGAGAAAACGGGAAAAGATATTTAACGTAGTAATATAATTATACCTATGTCAATTAATTTGTCATTGCAAGTTATAGAAAATAGCAATGACAATATCAGCCATAAGAAGATTTCAAAATTAGGAAGGTCGATGAATCTATATAATATTTTATCATAAAGCTAACTTTCTCTAAATTTTTGAGCGATTAACTCAGGAAGTTTTGGCACCTTGGACCCTCTTAGTGTCACACCTACAGCTTTATTTTTAGAGCTTTATAATTTTGCACATAGAAACTTTAAACCAATATCCTGAATTCATGTATAAAATCTTTTTTTTATATATATCTTGTATAGTTTTTCTAGTTTACAAATTTTCAAAAATTGACGCTTGAAAGAATCCCATTCCTTAAATCGTCCCAACAAAAATCATGTCTTTCTCATAAGTACAACAGATATCGTAATTCCATTCGCAGATCTCTAAGTAATGATATCAAAGTTCGTTTGCCAAATTTTAAATGAATCCGTTGAAAATTGTGTACTTGGCAGAAAACAGTAAATAAACAATTTTGGATGTTCCCGTATTAGATTTTTTTTTAAATGATGGGATTTTGATAAATAAAAACTAGAAGTTAAGTAGAATAATACTTTGAAACGCCATAAACCAAGTTGCCTCTCAACTTCTTCTTATCGACCCTGTTTCAACTGCTCGTCTCCTTTGTACTCAATTACAGATCTATCATTTTGATAAGAGGTCCTCGGAATGTGTCACACATTTTTCCAACATGATCTAAGTACTATTCAATCCATTTTGTTATATGAACACTTTTATTCGATTACTTAATTATACAGTAAAATGAGTACCAACCTTGTACTTTGAGACAAAATCGCTGGCTTATAATTTATAGTTCACCAGATGCGTTGAAAGTTAGGCTGGTATCGTATATATATCTAAAAAAAATTTTTTTCCAACAAAGTAGAAATTCAAAGAATCGGATACCGAGCTTATCTTGTATAGTATCCACGTGAAGGGGAAATGAACGACTGCGTCCAGTAATACAATATACTAGATGTGTCCGATGTTTGGCAAAATGGCCTTTTCAGGACACGCACCCCTTTTCCCCCACTCTTAAAACAAGAGTCGTTGGTTGGTCATTTCAAAATGACCGTGTTAATCTTAGCAGTAGTAGTAATGCATTTGTTTTTCGAAAAGAAACTTTCACTAGTACTATCCACTAACGTGCTCGATGATGGTTACAGTAAAGTTATTATTAAATACAATAACAGATTATATAGAATGTAATACACAACAACAACAACAAGAACAAAGTAGCATTCAGTATGGAGCCACTACGTGCAAATGCAATGCATTCTTGCATTCTGACTAATTAGAGTTTTTTTGATTTGATTTGATTTGATTTGATTTGATTTGGTTTGATTTGATTTGATTTGATTTGTTTGATTTGATTTGATTTTGATTTGGTTTGATTTGAACTGATTTGATTTGATTTGGTTTGATTTGAAGGGTTTGATTTGATTTGATTTGATTTGATTTGATTTGATTTGTGATTTCAAACAGCCAACTATGGGATCTCGTGGGTTTGTGAACGTGCTTTGCTTGTGATTTAAACACAAGGGGTCTTTAACGTCACATTCATTGTTATTTGCACACAGGAACTCCTTTTTATCGTCCGTCTCCGATAGAACTAGGTGTCGATCCACCTACCTGGATCTAGGGGGGGGGGCTAAATTTTGCTTGAAATTTTTTTAACCACCGTCGGGGCTTGAACCCACGACCTATCGGTTGAGAGGCCGACACCTGCTCTGGACTACCGAGTTCCCAAACTAATTAGAAGAAGATATGGCCTTCAAAAATGGCTTACAAGTAATAAAAATATTATTGTATTTTTATACTGCTGTAAAGATAGTGAGACGAGAAACTAGAAATGACAGCTAACAGATAGAACATGATGCCACAAACAGGAGAGATATCTTTTTAGGGTTGCGCATCAACGACAATGAGACAAAGAAACATTAGCCACCCATCAGTTTATATATAGTACACTATGCTCACCCGGAGACAATGGTAGACCATGATCTCTTTTTATTATAATGTTGATGAAATTTCAATGCGGTAACTCAGACACCGCTGTGTGAGATACGTCTGATACCATATATACAACTATTAGATCGTGTACTGACATGATACTGATATACCCGGGGTTTATATTTAACGTCCGGGTCTCAAATTCATATAGCAAGATTGAGATCACCAGTGACCTGGAAGAGCTTTGGGTTTGGATCGAAAGCTGATGGTGCTCTTGCACACTTGTTCAATCTGGCTATCGCTGATGTGGCTGTAGCAATCCAGATCCGGATTTCTGCTGAGCAGATGCCACCACTTTGTGACAGAATGGCTCCCAAGTGCTAGAAATTGGCCACTTCTTCCAAGAGTTCGTCGTTCATGACAATGTTAGCAATGGTAGTGGTCGTGCTATTCACCGAGCATTGGGATGAATTTCGATCCAGGATGGTTAAGCTCTCTTGCATGGTCAGATTAAATGTTTATCTCAACAAAGACCAACATGAACTTCAACTCATGTGTCTTGTAATTACAAGTATTGAAATTTTATTGTTGATCAGAAAGATTTTTGTCTTTAAAGTACAACGTGCAGAATGAATATTTAAAGAAGACATCCAGCTGTCCACAACACAACCATGGCCACGGTTCTATATTTAGATATGGTTTTTTTCAAGTTTACAAACTAGAACTTATAGATCTTTGTCTATTATACAAACGTTACTTAGGTTTTCTTATTTATGAACTTTTTTCTTCTTCTTGTTTCTGACAGCAAAGACTTCCAACCATTGAGGTGACAGAGCCAAGAGAACACACGATACAAGACCAAGGAGATATACGTCCTATTTGATTGTTATTGACGTGAGTACAACTTCGCCGTCATGAGATTATTGGCTTATCATTAGATCTACCTTTTTTCTTTCTTCTAGTGCTCATGTTGACTCAAGAAGGCGTGGAAAATAATGACAGACTACCACATTATGCCCTGTGTATCAGCTAGTTCAATCAAAACTCTACATTTGATTGTATTTGATTGGTCATGAACATTGCACTATTTTTGCAAACTGTAATACATTGTATACATACAGTTCTAGATGAAGTAAGAAGAGAATAATTAATATTCTACTAATCATTCGGCCAAGATCATTTTGTGATGGCCAAATTTTCGATTTCATTTAGGCGGTAGATTAAGTTAAAAAAGAAGAGAAACAGAACTTCCGTTAGGACTATTATAGTCCATAGGGCTGGAATGATATTCCGGTTTCTATAGTACGAAGGGGAACGGCTGGCGATACATCATCTCCTGGACAAATGCTGGTTTTACTCCCCCAGGTAATGCTGGTACCTGACCTGAAATTTGTTGTTAATGTGTCTTTCTTTCCCAAATAACACGATGTTGACCGAACATTGCCGGGATTCGAGCTCGAGCTCATGATGCCATATTAGGCAGCATTACCACTATGCTACCAACACCATGCCAGTAGAGTCAACCAATCAACGATATTGGTATTATTAAAATGAATTCACAAAGGATACTGCTTTGTATCATTACAGCTGGGGGGGGGGGAACCGATCTATGAATGTGGGTGGACTAATTAAAATTAGGTTATTCCCGATATGCATCAGATGGACCACTGGCTTTCAATCTGACCTAATTTAGATCATAATATTGGGAAAGTCTATAATCTATGTGATCGAAACCTATATATTGAATTAGACCTTGATTAGATCTTTATTGATTTCTGCTTATACTACAATGTATAGTTTATGGTAATAAAGGCTTGACTTGTTTGCCTGTTTTAGTCGTTTTTTCTCCCTGAAGTATTCAAATTCCAAACGTGAGATTTGTATTCAACATTTGAGCTCACTCTACTCTACACATCTATATCTATGTAGCTATCTATCTATATCTATCTGTCTATCTATTTATCTACTCTATCTATTAATCTATATATCTGTTTATCTTTTTGCTTATCTAGCTGTCTATGAATACAAAAGAAGGGGACGAATAAGAAAAGTGGATGCCTCATCGTATCCAAGACAATGTGCAAAATATTGTATTCAAAGTGGTAAACGTATTGCCTTTTACTAATACAAGACGTTGTACCAACATCAGTCAGTGGACAATGAAATTTATTAGCAACGTTGCCGTAGGAAGAAGAAAAGCGATGAAAGGCCTAATAGAAATAAAAGGGACAGACCAGAGATTTTCCGGTGCCCCACTTTGTAAATAATGAAAAATATTGACAATAACTATGAACTGTTCAACATTATTCTCTAGTTATCGTCTCTATGTTTTTCTTTGTTGATGACCAACTTATCCACCCGAAAATGTCTCTGTTCTGTATCGTTTTCTATTAGGCCTTTCATTGCTGTTCTACATTCCTCTTATTAGTTATCGGCCTGCTGTAGTTTTATTTCCTTTTATGTTGAGATTGGAAAGTCGTATCACCCAGTCATTGATCCCCAACCATATTTATTTGTTTGTTTCGTTCCTTCGCAGACGGATCACCCAGCTTTTCACGTCAAATCATCGGCTATCATAAGACGCTTTTCCGATGTCATTTGGCTTCATAAAGTTTTGAAATCCATCCACAAAACCATGTAAACTCTTATGAATACCACACACGGCTGTTGCTTTCTTTGATGGATGAATCGATGTGGTGGGGGGGGATGGGTGTGAGGTTACGGGTCATGGGTCATGGAAGGCAAGTTTGTATGGAAGCATAAATAAAAATATAATTAGAGCCTCATTTAATGAGTTAGTACGCAACAATCCGTACAGATTTTATTTTCACTCTTTTTGGAGTGTCCATCCATCCCCCTGCCCCGTATGTCATCACGGCCCAGACCAAACATTTCATAAGTTTGATTTTCAGTTGTTTGTCATTATCAATAAGGGGTTTGGGTTATTTACGCTACGTAAGTAAAAAGTTCGCTTCAAGGCCGTTACGGCCCATAAAGCCGGAGCTTATACCGGTTTCAATAGCGTGAAGGAAACATGATAATAGTAATAGCCACACCCTGGCCGTGACGCTTTTATCGACGCAGGCTTACTCTGACGCGGGCTTTTCTCCCAATCTAGTGCTTGTATCAATTTGCACCTGAGTAGAGTGGGGAAATGCGTGTTAAGTGTCTTTCCCAAGAAACAACGTCGGACCGAACTTGCTAGATTCAACTTTTTTTGTTGTTATTCTTATTCTTCTTACTTTTCCATATTTCTTTTCATATTACCATATATATATATATATATATCATACATAATATACTAATGGATATCACTGTAAATGTTTGGATTGGGTTGCTGTTGTTCTTGTTGTTGTTGTTTGTTTAGGGTTGGGGGTTTTATTATTGAGTTTGCACTTTCACAATCGATGTCGCGTTTCCAACTATTTTTATTTCGAAATTTGGAGATATATATATATATATATATATATATATATATATATATATATATATATATATATATATATATATATATATATATATAAACAAATGGTGTATATAACTTGCAGTGCAACAGAAAGATATGGAAAAGCGAGATAGGACGATAACGATGTCTTCACTCCCTTTTGTCACGAGAGATGAAACCTTAACTGGTACTTTATATATATATATATATATATATATATATATATATATATATATATATATATATATATATATATATATATAATAACTATATATATCATAACTGGTTTACCATCAGTCACACCAACGAATGTGACCTCATCTGATCTACTATCGCCTTATGTGCCACACTGACTGTGACCTCCATCCCATGGATTGTCTACTATCGCCTTATGTGCCACACTGTGACCTCCACTGATTGTCTGTGACCTCCATCCCATGGATTGTCTACTATCGCCTTATGTGCCACACTGACTGTGACCTCCCATCCCATGGATTGTCTACTATCGCCTTATGTGCCACACTGACTTTGACCTCCA
>JAXRKP010000336.1:245000-255000 GCA_037039925.1 Doris montereyensis | reverse complement strand
CTATATTTCAATTAGTAACCAGACCGACCAACTGTCTCACCCCTGTCGTATTAAAGGCCAGTAGGGATTCTACAGCTACAACTCTTGTTAGACGTTCACATGGACAGTTACGTTCATCATGGACAGTTAAGTTCACACCTGGACAGTTAAGTTCACACATGGACAGTTAAGTTCACACATGGACAGTTAAGTTCACACATGGACAGTTACGTTCACATATGGTGGACAGTTAACGCTAGCGTTACTAAAGTCAACATCACGCGGCGTGGAAATACGTCAGAAGACACGCGGTATGGGGGTGTTTTTTTTTTTTTTCTTGGCTAGAATAGATTAGTCGAGTACCACTGATACAATAATAGATAATAGATAATGTCCTAAGTTGATACTGATGACGTAGTGTGGCGCGTATCGGTGATGCACCATAATTGAGTTTATGGGACGACGGGCATTTTTGTTTGTTGTTTATCTGATTCCTTTTACCCACATCCAAAACTAAGGTCATCTCGGGTTTTTGGTAATATTTGGAATTTTGCCCGAGTGCCCTGTAAACAGCCAAGGATCTTAAACGTGCCATAGGGTGTTGTCCCCCTTTTTTATCGTCCGTCTCCGATGGGACAGGTGTCGATCCACCTACCTGGACCGGGGGGGGGGGGGGGGGGGTTAGATTTTGCTCGGAAAAAAAACCTCGATATTTTTTTATTTTAAACCGTTGGCGGATCTCGAACCGACTGCTTTTGGTTGAGAGGCCGACACCAGAGGTGCTGTCCCAATGTTGTATTGTTTTGTTTTTGTTGGTTGTTGGGGATTGGTTTGGGTTTTTTTATTTGTTGGGGGGAGATTCGACGTTGTACTCTTAAGAAAGGGACTTCACTCTGCGTTCCTTCCTTGACCCAAGTGTAGTACCCCCTTTATTGGCAAATAAAGTGATTGGATCTTGTCAGAGTTAGTACGAAGCGCCTAACAGGCAGCATTATTCTTTGTTCCATGGTTTCATAGGGGAGTTGAGAAGGACTTTGAAGTAAATAGCCTGCTAGGGTGGGCGGTAAATGATGTAAAGTTGATGAGTCTGCACTGATGTAGAAATACGGTTGTACCATAGATCCATCTTTGTCTCTGTGAGCTGTGTACGTATCTATGTCATAATGTGTTGGGTTTTTATTTATTTTTCCTCTTGTATTACTTTTTTTCTCTTCAGAAAAATCCCAAAGGCCCCTCCCAAAAAGATCACGAGCGAAAGATTCGATCAGAGTTTATCGAGCGTCGACAGGAAGCCATCGCCACGTTTTTAAATGCACTGAGAAAACATTTATTTTAAGTTTCTGTATTATTATTATATTCATTCTTAATGTTTCTGTTGTTTGTTTGAGTGGGTTTTTTTGGTCTTAATATCTTTGGGGGTGGGAGGGGGGCAAGGGGATGGCATTGACTGCTGTTTTGTTTTTGCTACTTTGGTTTGGTGATTTGTTTTGTTTTGTTTTAGGTTTCTTCGGAAGTGAGGGAAGGAGGGGGGGGCATTCTTTCTTAATGTTTCTCTTGTTTGAGTGTGTTGTATTAATGTCTTTTTTTTTTAGGGAGGGGGATTGCTGCTTTTTTTTTGTTACTTTCTTATGGTGGATTGGTTTGCTTTGTTTAGTGTTTATACTTCAAAGAAACACCCTGCAGTGATGAAATTGGGGGTTGAGTCATTCAATTTACCTGTAGTATATGTATATATTATGTGTGCGTGTGAAGAGATCATGGATGGATAGCATTAGACTAGATAGAAGAAGGAGACCCATTCATGTTATTTTTGTCTGTGGACGTGAGGCCGATCACACTCATGGTGTCATGTTGTCTAATTCTATAGAATGTAGGACAGAACTGTGCCAATTAAAAACAAAGGAGTGAAAGTTGTGGTTTTTTGATACCATTATAATTTAACAGTAGCAGGAAGGCAGGCAGGCAAGCAAAGGGAACTCATTTGTTTTAAAATGGCTAATTGATCAATGTCCATTGAAAAACTGCTTGTCTCTTATTCTCCTCTCTCAAAGAATATCTTCTCTTTCTGTTTAGATCTACTTGTCCAATGTGACAAATCTTTCAACTCGTTTGGGTGTAAGTTAAATTGTGTGTTTTTTATGTGTGTGTTTGTGTGTGTGTGTGTGTGTGTGTGTGTTTTGTGTGTGTGTGTGTGTGTGTGTGTGTGTTCCTTGTATGGGTGGGTGGAGGTCATTCCTCTTCCACAGTGTTGGGGTTAGGTGCAAAATTTCAATGAAACTAACAAAAAAACGCCCGTGGCGTTGATCGATATCTATGACGTAACTCTCATGTTCTCTCGAAGTTTATGTGTGTATGTGTGTGTGTATGTGTGTGTGTGTATTTTGTTGTGTGGGTGGTTGCCGGGACCCTGCTGGTAGAGAAGTCCTACTTCTTTCCTTTCCTTTTCCCTTATCTTTCATCCGGCTGTTTCCTCTCAATTCTTTCTGAAGTCTTTCCTTTTCTGGTCAGAGTGAGATTCAATAAAAGAAACAAACAAGTTGTTATTTGCAGTGGGTGTTAAGGAAAGAGGGGGAAAAGGGTCTGTATCCTTTTGGTAGAGTCTGTTCTTGCATTGCATAATGTATGGGATCTTATCCAATTGTATAAAATTGTTCATAACATAGATAATATTGATTATAAATCATTTTTCAACTATTCTCATGTGAATTTTACTCGGGAAGATAGATTTAAGATTAATATTACAGGAAGTTCCTACTTCTGTGAGACATATTTTCATTATATGAACAGTCAAATTGTCAAATAATTTACTGTTCAAAACAAAAATGCAAACAGTATTAATTCTTTTTAAAATGCCATTGATATGGAGCTCTATAATTGTGCGTTAGAGCGATCAGAAGCTACTCCAACGAAATCGTGCATTAGAGTGGGTACACAGCCATTGAGGCGGTGCTTATCCCAGTTGCTATAGCATGAATTGGAACAGCTAATACAGTACAGTAAGCCTCCTGGACAAGATGCCATTCTTTTTGTTGGTCTGACTCTCTGTTGCCAGAACTCATATACTCTGCCAATTTGAAAAATGCATAGTTAGTGTCTTTTTTTTACTAGGAATTCCAGCGTCCCAATCTAACATTGCCAGTTTTTGAACCCAGGACCTCACAATCAGAGTCATGCAGCAAAATGCATTATTAGTATATTTATTTATATTTATATATTTATAATTATGGGTCAATCTTTGTTAAGCCGGATTTTCGATAGGCCACTAAGAGTAACCATAGATTGCATGTAGGCTTTAAATAATCCCCGACGTCGTTTTGTTTATATATATTCTTTAAAAAAGAAGATGTTGAATTTATAATTATGAGTCAGTGTCGATCTTTGTTTCCCCATCTCTGTTGATAGGCCATCATTTAATTCGTTGCATGCCACGCTTTTTAATAATCCCTTAATTTTTGTTTGAATAATGTTCTGCCAAAGTTAATCCGCCCTAAGGAGAACCAAGCATTGTTTCCCCATCTTTATGAGTCCCACTAATCCCATCTTTTAATAATTGTTGGAATAGTAGGCGATGTTCATGCATCATCCACCCCATCTAATAATTGTACTTGGATCATGTCGTAACATATTTGGATATATATATATGCATGGTCAAAACATTATAGAGGCGTTCCAATCAGGATGTCACTGTCATTCTCTTGTGGGACTCAGTAATCCCAGAAGGCAAGGCGTCAGCCTCTCAGCCAAAAGGAAATGTGGTTTGAGGCCCGCCAGTGGCGAAAAAGAAATTTCTTGATTTAAAACAAAAACAAAAATCTATCCCCCTGGTCAGGTAGATGGATCGACACCTAGATCTGATCGAGGCGGACGATAAAGAGAATCCTGTGTGCAGATCACAACACTCTGTGGCATGTTTGAAGATCCCTTACGTTGTTAACAGGGCAGTCCGGACAAAATTCAAAATCATATCAAACCTCGAGATCACCTTAGTTGTGGGCGTGGTTAAATCAAATCAAATAAAAAAAATTAAAACATTTTAAAACGTGTTTAAAACCTGATCAGGTAGGTGGATGAACACATAGTCCCCATCGGAGACGGACTCTAAAAGGAGGTCCAATATGCAGATCACAACTTGCACAACGCCATGTCAAAGATCCCTTGACTGTTTACAGGCAGTTCTATTAACAACAAAAAATCCCTGCCAAAAATCCTGAGATCACACTTAGTTGTGAAGTGGGTCATTCAAATCAAAACAAACAAACAAGTCATTGTCTCTGATGGTAGTAGTGGGAAAAGATTGATTTTTACTATTTTTAATTCAAGAAATCTCATTATATAAACTTTCCAACCAGGTCATACCAGGTTAGTATCTATAACCAATTTGTTTATTGTTTACAGGGTCCATCAATACGCAAACTCTGATTTCTGATTCAGCCCCGTCATCTGTTCCTTCAGTCAGACCTGGGCACCAAGGAAATCGATGCTTGGCTCAGGGAGATTTGTCTCAGAGAATAAGACAAATATGGGCTCAGGGAGGTCTTCTGAGGCTCCTCAAGCACAGGTGGATTTTTTTTGTCCGTGACTTAGCATCATTGGTCTGAAAGATTGCAGGGAGTCGTTCCAAAGTTCCCTGTAGACTTAGCATCATTGGTCATGAAAGATTGCAGGGGTCGTTCCAAAGTTCTCTGTAGACTTAGCATCATTGGTCATGAAGGTGCAGGGTCGTTCCAAGTTCTAGATCTGTCCCAAGGTTTTTGGGTTTTTTTGTTTGTTATGTTTTTTGTTGCTGTTTGGCTCTGGGTTTGTTTTGTTGAGTTTTGGGGGTTGTTCTTGTTTTGGTATTTTTTGCGGGGGATGGATGGGGGGGGTGGGTTGGTTTTCTTTACTTCCTTGTAGCTTTTTTATTTTGAAATATCACGAAGAGTAACTTGACATGGGGCAACAAGAAAATGGAGGGTTGATATGTGTGACTGGAACCAATTCTAAACCAGGTAACATGGTCCTGTGTGTTCGGCAGAAGTTTTAATATGATAGACTTGCACGTGACTGAAAGCCACATGGCTATTGGGGACTCACGATAGTTCAAGGGCAGTGTCGGCGTGTCAGCCTCTCAGCCAAAAGTTGGTTCAGGCCTCATCGTCATAAAAAAAATGTTTTGAGGTTTTGGGGTTTTTTGCAAGTAATACAACGCCTTGGTGTTAAAGGAGGTCCAGTGTCCAGATCACAACACTGTGTGCACATTAAAGATCCTTGGTTGTTACAGAACTTGAGTTAGGCAAATTGTAAAGCCTACCAAAAGCCTAAGGATCCATATGGTGCAGGATGTGGATAAAATCGAAACGGATAAACAATAACTGTAGACAACGTATCGTCACTATGAGGCCATTGGTAAACTAGCAGTTGAATTTGTTGGGGGGTTCATTGTTCTCATTTTCATCCTGAAGAAAGTGGAAGGCCTGCATAGAATGATTTGCCTTCCGGTAGATTGATGATCACTCTTCAGTCGTGATATTCTCATCAGCTTTTTTGGGGGGTTTTTTCATGAATAATACAAAATATCTCTTTGGGGAAATTATATTCTGTTGATTATGCACAACACACAAAAAAACGCATACATACAGAGAAAGGGAGGGGAAAGATAGTGTGTGTGTGTGGGGGTGGTGGGGTAGGTTTGTTTGTATTTTCATATATTTAGTTACTTAGTGCAAATATTAAATCATTATAAACCAAAGTGAGGAGAGGAAGACAAAAATTAATATATGGTATAGTCTAAAATACATCCATATGCATATGAAATTTATTTAGAGTAGTCATGTAAGCTTTATAATATATACTCATTATATTTTGTACATAGATATATTATAAATTCAATGTACATATCCTTTTTTGTTCATTTCTTTTCTGTTTTCTTTAACTAGAGTACAGGCCTCTGTCTCCACCCCAAATGAGATCTCCAAAGCAGCAACCACCAGTCAGAATTATCATCTCTTTGTAACTCCAGTGCAAACACTCCTCTTTTGGATGGCTCAGAGGGGTCAACCTCAAGTGAAGCAAAGAGCTCACCTTTAAGCACCTGTTGTGTAGGAGTAGTAGTAGTAGTAGTAGTAGTGACAATAGTGGTGAAAGGTTAGACTCTGTAGATAATTCCTCTCAATCCAACCACCCTTGCGGCGCCCTTGCAAAAACTAGTCGAAGTTCCAGACTGTCCCAATGGTGTAATTGTAAACACTGTTGCTGAAATAAATGATTTGAAAATAGATCCCCAATCTAAATTTGAAGGAATTATATAGCAAATTTCTGTCCTAGTAGAGATGTAAATTTCTTCTTCTTCTTCTTCTTCTTCTTCTTCTTCTTCTTTTTCTTCTTCTTCTTCTTCTTCTTCTTCTTCTTCTTCTTCTTCTTCTTCTTCTTCTTCTTCTTCTTCTCCATGTCTGTGAAAACCTCCGGTTTGAAGAGCCAGTAATATTACTTCAGTGTAAAACTAAAAGTTGTATTGGAAGATAATATTTGAAATGGCAACAACAATAATACAAAATCTTCCCCCCAGAATTGTTTGTTTAAATCTAGAAAGGCTCCAAGAATCTCTGAAGAATTTATTGTTTGCTGGGTGTTATGAGCCTGAAAAATATAAAAATTTCTTGTCTGAGGAATGAAAGAAAGGGAATAGGGTGGGATTTATTTTAATGTAGCCTTTGGCTTTAAAATTGAGTGGTGTATAGTTGTATGCTGTTTATATGATTCCTTGGTTGTCTGGATACAATTGAAATGTCCGTCTCATACTCTCAGATCAATTATCAGAAGGATAAAAAAGCAAACAAAACTCTTTTGAGCGTGTCCATATTTTCTTTTCACTGAAATGTTGTATGACAATTTTGGGTTTGGATTTTTTTATCTTTTCTCTTCCCCTTTATTTGAAACTTCTGCTTTTTATGTCACACCTTTTTTCATCCCTAATTTATTGCACAATATTTTAACAAATGCTTTACTCTGTTGAGCTTTAACAGCAAATCATTTTTATGTTACTGTAGTCTCTTTTTTATTTTTTTTTGGATTTTGCGCAGCAAGTTCATATTTTCATTGTCTTTATTTAATGATTCCTGATCAACAAGATTTTTAAAAAGAAAATGTACAAGTAAACAGATCACTGGCTTGTATTATGTATTATTAGAGGGAGGGAGAGGGGGATGTCTCAAAGCAAGTAATGCTGTCATATTCTGTGAAACTTTTGATTTTGATTTCAGGGGACAATCAGTATCACTATAAGTTTAATGCCGGCACAAAATCAGCTTACTTTGCTGTTGAAATTTGTCATTTATGTTACAAAGCAAAAACAAAACCCTATTTCAATAATGAAATGTGAATGATTTTGATAAAATGATCTATAACTATACAAAATACATCAGTAATGAACCATGCAAAATAGGAAAATCTATCTCTGAGATACACCAAATGTAATGCTAAGTCAGCCTAGCTCAACCATGTCCATCACTACACATTTAGTGTATGACATAGTGCAGACTGCTGGATCTACAAGCTATGTGCATGTACCTGCATTAGACTAACAATCAGTTTTATTGAGATGTTTATAGAAATGATATCTCTACCACCTTGATGAAAACTCATTATTTTGCTTTTGCATTAGATAGTCAATAAAAAGTCAATTGACAATCACATGATCAAGATATCAAGGTTGACGACAATTTATTTTTACGACTTAAAAAAAAAGTTTGTTCATTGATGCTCAGTTGATAAAATTGTGAGTGTTTTTCTTTTAAAGCTCCTGTAAAATTTGATACTTACCAATGGCATGTTTTCATCACAATGGCAGCAATACAGTGTTGAACACTAACACTACACATAATATGTACTTGAATACCAGCGCCAAATAGCTGTGTAATACCAATTTAGTGCCTAGTCATACAAAGAGCTTGCTGTAAAAAAATGTATATTAAAAAAGCATTCATTATTTTACCCTCATTGATTTGTCACCTATGATACCTTTATTTTAATTCTTATAACTTTTGGTATAGTAGTTTACATTGTTACCCATCTTCCTTTGATCCAATCAAAAATCACATTACGTACATCATTTCACTTATCGTCTCTTTTTATAAACAAACAAATTAGGGCGGTGAAAGTCGCAAACCATGCAAGTCTAAAATTAGTAACACCTTTCTTTTCGCTTTTTAACATTAAGAAGCCTCTATGCTTCGTCTAGTTAGGATTGCAGGGCACAAAAACCAATAGAAATCTGTATAATAACTATATGAGCAATCTGCTTATCCCTATTGGTCTAGTTTTTTACACTTGCAATTGCAAACCGTGTATGTCTGTGAAGATACATTAAAAAGCGCAGCATCATTTTCTTTGATTTTCTCAAAACATCCAAAATTGGACTTTCACGGTTTGTGACTTTCACCGTCGATATTACAATGACATGTATATTGCTATCATTCTGATGAAGAAGACCAAAATACGCCAAATTTTCAATTTTCCTTGAGTTTTCTTGTTTTTTCATAAAGTGAAATAATGACTTACAATGTTACACACAGGATCAATTTGTCAGATTGACAAACACATATTATAAAAAAACAATTTGTAGACAATGTTAAATGCCTTTTCATTGCTATGTATTTATTTAACTCTCTTGGAGGGTTGTGTACATGGTGTGTACATGTTTTCATCCAATTGATAGCTATGCCTGTAATTACATTTATGCTTGTAGAAAATGTATTTTGCATTCTGCCTGTACGTGGCATTATGAAACAATATATATATATAAAAGGTCATATAAATATAATGTGTCATGTCACAGACAAAAATAGCTATGATGTATGATGATTTATTTTTTATATAAAATTTATACCCGGTCTTTCACAAATGACGCCGAATAACGTTCATCAAATCTTTCAATTGTCTTTAGTCTTTATATAATAAATAATTGTTTATGATCATGATTCCTGTCGGACGTAAGACTAGAGAGATGTGTGAGCGTGCATCATTGCAATATGAATTTTGTATAAAGATCTGAATGTGAGAGCTGGATGTGAGAGCTGGATATACCAATGAATCAAAGCCTTTGACAGCCCCTAGTCAAATCAACTTAAGTGACAAAAGTATCTCATTTTTCTCACTTAATCTACTTAGACCATTCAACACAACAAGAATAATATACGGTAGTGACTGAATACATCTTTGGTGGAATTTTCTGATTTCATTTTTTTTTCGTAAATATCAGAATCTGAATATATGGCTCTCAAGAGATTTGCATCTATAAGATTTTATTAAGATCAGGCAATGGACAAAATCTCAGCGAAGAGGAGAAAGTTAGGAAAAGAGGGGAAATAGAGAGAGACAAACACAGAGAGAGACAGAGATGGAGAGAAATGCAGGAGGAGGAATTTGAAATGAGAATGACAGAGTGGGGTTGGGAGAGACAGGCAAACAGACAAAGATAGGCAGGGCCACAAAGATCAGGCGACTGTGAAGAGAAATATCAATACATGTATGCCAGCTTGAGCCCTTTCTTCATGTCATTATGTTTTTCGGTGTAACTGCTGCAGTTAACATTGTTTATGAGGGGGCATCAAACAGATAAAGTAGAAGTAAGTTTGATTCTTTCCATTGGTTTCTTTGTTTTTAAATTATAAACGTCCCACAAACATTTATTTTATGCTCTCTCATCCTTTAGTCAAAGAGAGAGACAGACAGACACAGAAATAAACAGGGCGGAGTATTATTCATAGATAGGCAATCAGACAGATAGGGAGACAGAGACATCCTTGAAATTGGAGTACCTATCATAGAATGATTTTTTTTTAATGGATAAGAATAAAAACATATAATATATATTTTATTACAATGTTCTTGATTTTTTTCTCATAATAATTTGCAATGTATATCATGCATATTGGTTTTGAACCGGGCTTTCCGGGCTTGCTCTGACAATAGAAAGTAAGCAATAAATTTCCTTGGTATTTTTAAAAACATTTTGACTTCTTTTGAAACAGCTTCACAGTAACAG
>JAXRKP010000336.1:237500-240000 GCA_037039925.1 Doris montereyensis | reverse complement strand
ATTCGAGATCTAATGTATCCAGATGCCACGACCATACTGCATACATGTATCCCAATACTCCATTGGTTTAGAATCCTTTTCGTAGCCATAAAGGAATGCGGGAGGGAAAGGGTTTGATACTGGTAGTAAACATATCTATGCCATACGAGCTAACGACGATATTGAATAATGGTAATAGTCTAGTCTACGGATTTAATAACAATTGAGTGAGGCGGTAATTCGAGTTGATGGATGGCAATAAAGATGTATAGCTCATGGATTTCATGAAATTGGAGGTGTTAGTAATGATGTATTATAGTCCATGGATGTGATGACTATGAATTTGGAAATAATGATGTTTAGTCCATGCATTTGATGACAATGGCTTTGGTAATTATGATGTCTATTCCATGCATTTGATGACAATGGATTTGGTAATAATGATGTTTAGTCCATGCATTTGAGGACAATGGATTTGGTAATAATGATGTTTAGTCCATGCATTTGATGACAATGAATTTGGTAATTATGATATTTAGTTCATGCATTTGAGGACAATGGATTTGGTAATTATGATGTTTAGTCCATGCATTTGATGACAATGGATTTGGTAATAATGATGTTTAGTCCATGCATTTGATGACAATGGATTTGGTAATAAAAAATATTTGACGACAAGGGGATTGGCAATAATGGCATCTTGTCCATGGACTTCATGACAAAGTTAGTGATAATGATTAGTCCATGGATTAATGATATAATGAAGTCCATGGATTTGATAATGATAGAATGAACAGAAAGAAGTTGGTGATAATGATAGAATGAAGTCCATGGATTTGATGAGAAGTTGGTGATAATGAAGTTGGTGATAATGATAGAATGAAGTCATGATGATTTGATGAGAAAACATGGAAGTTGGTGATTTGATGAGAAAAAGAAGTTGATATAATGAACATGGATTTGATGACAAAGTAGTTGGTGTGATAATGATATATAATGAAGTCCATGGATTTGATAAAAGAAGTTGATATAATGAAGTCCATGGATTTGATAACAATCATGGATTTGATGAGAAAGAAGTGGTATTAATATTTATTGAAAGGATTAACAACCTGTGACTTGATCGTTACGATAAATTTGATAATGATGACGGTGTAGACGACGATGAAGAAGGTGATAGTGATGATGATAATGATGGTAATGGATAAGTATCAGTGGAAGTACGAAATAATCAGGCATTTGCTGTTGATTATTTCGAGGATGATGAATAGGTCCCTAATCGATGCTACTTCTGCTATTACCACTACTAGTCGGTGACACAATAAAATGGGAACCCTCCATTTTCCCAAATAAATTGAAAGATATTGGATCAATTTGCACAAACTTTGACCGAAACGTAGTCTGATAAAGTGCTAAAGCGGAAAAAAATAAATTAAATAAGAAGCCCAGATTCAGATCCCGATCTAAATATAACTTAACAATGGCTTTAAAATGCAATCTAACTACAATGCAGAACGTTGCCTGAAATGTATTACGATAACTCTCCAGAGAAGCAAATCGGGGATAATATCTTTATAAATACATCGCCAAATCCACCTAAAAGGATCCGATATGCGTTGGGGTTACCACAACCAACAAAGGATAATGACTCAATAAAAACAGCTTTTAACCAAATCGAAGTCTAGATCTAAGGAAGAAAACGACTGAGAAAACTGATTATTTAAAAAAATGTCATCAAGCGAGATCTCGTCACCATGAGAAAGTCGAAAGAGGCTCCAAACACTCAGACACAGTGTGACATCTTCATTTCCAAGACCACATTGTTGAGATAATCGACTCTCTGAGGTTTTCAATCAGAAAATCAACACCAAGGAAGAAAATCATCTGGGAGAAACCCCATTTGATAGAGCTTCGCAGAGAGTAACTATGGTAAGTTAGAAGAAACGACAGTGAAAGAGAATGACAATCAAACGATGGTATTCACAAGAAGCAAGATTCAATAAGTAAAGGAAACAGACTAAGCATTGCCATCCAGGTAATCGACACCAAGGTCGTGTTCCTGCTTCGGGATTTATATTCCAGTCCATTTCTACTGATGGTAGTGACTATCACTCAGAAATGAATGGCAAAATCTTGAATGATTGGTTAGAAACTGCTCTTTTACCACCGCTTGATAGACCATCCTGTCTTGTGAGTAATGTAAGAGACAATGCCTTCCACCACAACAAAAATTACCAGGAGGAAAAAGGCCTAACATTTTCATCTACTAAGGAAACAATAAAGGAATGGGAAAATAATAAACACAACAAAACATTCCATTTGATCCACATATGTTCAAGCCAGAACTGGTTTCCATCGTTAAAAGATTGAAAGAGGATAAGTTTTTGAAACAGACAAGATCATTGAAAAGTTTGGACATCTGCTTGAGTTTCCATCCATATCACTTCCATCTGAATCCCATTGAACTTGAATGGACGGAAATGAAAGGAAAGGTGGCATCGGAGAATGCGACCTTTAAATT
>JAXRKP010000336.1:220000-232500 GCA_037039925.1 Doris montereyensis | reverse complement strand
ACGATCGTCGCCTCAATGACAAGACAACCCCAGATCGCTACCCAATTCCTCACATACATGATTTCACTGCCAAATTGGCAGGGAAAAATATATTTCCAAAGATAGATCTTGTTCGAGGGTACCACCAAATCCCCGTCCACCCTGATGATGTGCCCAAAACTGCAGTCATAACTCCCTTTGGCCTATTCGAGTTCCTGAAAATACCATTTGGATTAAAGAACTCAGCCCAAGCGTTCCAAAGTCTGATGGACACACTCTTCCAGGACATGAACTGCACATTCGTTTATTTGGACGATATCCTTGTGGCCAGTCCAAACGAGAAAGAGCACAAACTTCATCTCAGAGAAGTTTTTAACGACTCAGCAATTTCGGCCTGGTCATACGCCTGGAGAAATGTATCTTTGGCGTGACTACAATAGATTTCCTTGGGCATCAAGTGACAAAATTTGGAAAATCCCGCATCCAAATAAGGTAAATGCAATAACAAATTTTCCCAAACCAATAACTGTGAACCGCCTGCAAGAGTTTCTAGGGATGATCAATTTTTATCACCGCTTCATCCCACACGCTGCACAATTATTGCACCCCTTTATCAATCAATGAAGACCCTGAAACAAAACCAGAAACTCATTTGGACACGGGAGATGACCATGGCTTGTGACGAGAGCAAAACAACGCTTTCCCAAATTGCCATCTTAGCACACCCCGAGGTAGAAGCACCCATTGCCCTTTCAACCGATGCGTCCGATTTGGCTGTGGGAGCAGTTTTCGAACAGTTTGTGGACAGCAAATGGTAACCGTTAGTTTTTTTAGCCGCCAACTACGACCACCGAAACAGAAATACAGTACATATGACAGAGAACTCCTCGCTTTGTACTTAGCTATCAGGCACTTTCGTTTCCTTTTGGAAGGCAGAAAGTTTACGACTTATACTGACCACAAACCAATCGCTGACGCAATGGCAAAGACGACTGATCCCTGGACCGCCCGGCAACAACGTCAACTAGCGTTTATTTCCGAAATCACCACGGACATTTGCCATATCTCCGGAAAGTCTACTAACACGGTAGCTGACTGTCTGTCTAGAGCTGGGATCAGCATGTGACCATTGGCATAGATTACACAGCTATGGCAAAAGCCAAATTGAGTGAGGAAGATACAACTCCCTACCACATTGCTTACCCAAGCCTCCAAATAATCCCTATGCCGACTGTAGTTGGAGGACCTATACTACGGTGCGACACATCGACAGGAAAGGCCCGCCCGATCGTTCCCGAAAATTTCAGAAGATTTGTTTTCGAAATTATCCATAATCTGTCCCACTCCAGACGAAACACAACCAGAAAATTAATAGCCAACAGGTTCGTTTGGCCTAACATGAGACGACAAATAAACAAATGGACCAGCGAGTGTTTACCTTGCCAGCGATCAAAAGTCCAGACACACGTCAAAGCACCACTTGTTCCATTTGAGGTTCCTGCCAAACGTTTCAGTCATATCCATGTGGATTTGGTCGGCCCATTACTACCATCAGATGGATACACTCGCCTTTTCTCCATCATCGATCGGACCACCCGTTGGCCAGAAATTATACCATTAAGGAGTACGACTGCAAAAGACTGCGCAAAGACCCTCATCCATGGCTGGATCTCCAGATTTGGAACACCTTTGGATATCACATCCGACCGCGGACCACAGTTCACTTCCTCTCTCTGAACAGAAGTATCGCTCTATCTCGGCACCCGCATCCATAGAACCACAGCGTACCATCCACAATCTAATGGGATGGTGGAAAGGTTCCACCGATCATTGAAAACGTCCCTTAAAGCTCGCCTCACACACCCAAACTGGCTAGACGAACTGCCGTGGGTTTTGCTAGGTCTCAGAACAGCGCCTAAAGAGGACATCGTAATATCCGTCGCAGAGCTCGTATACGGAGAACCACTTACAATTCCAGGCGAATTCGACACTGAAAGCACCTTTTCGTGGTCAGCGGATGCAGTTCTAAAACAAGCGAGAATAGTTGATAGAACTAGAGCTTCTAACAGTCACTCAGCATCTCGACGTGGCAAACAAACATCTGTCGTGCCAGGCTGCCTAACCAAGGCCAGCTACGTGCTTACTTGGAACGACGCCTATCGTAGGCCACTCGATCGTCCTTACACAGGGCCATTTCAGGTCATCGAGAAATCTTCAAAGACGTTCCTCGTAAACGTGGGAGGTTGACATGAACACATATCGATAGATCGCCTCAAGCCTGCTCATGTGGACCAAACGTAACCAGTGCACGTTTCCGATCCCCATAGTAACCAGCAAGGTCGACCACCAAATCAACCTAGCGACAAGTCCCCGGAATCCACCCACAGCCCAAACCAACCAGCGCTCCCTGTGACGACGCGTGCTAGACGTTGCACGAGACTTCCCAAACATTTACAACTACAAGAAATAAAAAGTTATGATACATACGTTAAGTCTGATTAACCTATTTGAGTCCGAATATATTTCTTATGTTGGTGATGATGCTAAAGAAAAATATGTTGAAATGATTATTATGATCTTTCATGAAATTTTAATAATGGATAGAATGTGTCATTTTGAGAAAAGTAAACATAAGTTAACAAATCAACAAGAAAAGAAACATCAACAAGCAACTAAGTGTTATATGTGTGGAATTGAGTTGACAGAAAATAACTGTAAGACAAAGAGCACAATCATTCTACATCAAAATATAGAGGAGCAGCATGTCAATCTTGTAATACAAAAGAAGGTAAATCAACTAAATTAATTCATGTTTTCTCTCACAACGGTTCTAGTTATGATTTTTATTTTATAATAGAAGAGTTAATGAAATATGAAACACAACATTATAAAGTCAAACCGCTAGCAAAACATTCAGAAGAATATATTTCAATAGACTATGGAAGTTATAAAAAAATTAAGGTTTTTAGATTCGTATAGACTGGGCAGCGGACAAGTAAGCACCTGTACGGGGAGTAGATGATCCCGCCCTCCACGAGTCTCATGCTGCCTTGCAGGTCGGTCTTAGCTGACCAAAGGCTAAGGGAGTTAACCTTGGCAGAAAACAACATGTTGCCTTGCAGTTCAGTCTTGACTGACCAAAGGCGGAGGGAATTAACCCTGACAGAAAATAACAACCAGGGATGAAGGTGGCAGCCCCACCATCTACCTAGGGTACAGTGGGCTAATCCCCAAAGTGCTTATCCGAAACCTAACTGGTGCAGAGAAATAAATATAATATAACCGGCTTGACCTTTCAACGACGAAAATGGAAACGAAAACGCACTGCAATTTTTGGAACATGGACTGTTAGGGCAATAAATGAAAAAGAGTTAGAATTAGTTGAAGTAATGGAAAGTTTTAAAGTAGACACTTTGGCTATTACAGAAACAAAGAAAAAGGACAATGAATAGAAAATGTAGGACCAAATAATATTTTAATCTTCTCAGGAGTAGATGTCAAAGATAGAGTTAGACCATGAAAGGCATGAACAGCTACTAGAACGCTGGAAATGTATAAACCCACGGCTATTAGAGGTAAATATTAAACCAAAAGGAAGAGAAATTAAATTATGATAGCTTATGGACCACCCGAAGACGCAACTAAAGAACAAAAAGATACCTTCGAAAACGATTTACAAATAGCTGCAGATAATCTTAAACACAAACAGGAACTAATGGTTTTAGGAGATTTAAACGCTAGAGTAGGCAACAATTTAGAAACACCAGGAAGAGCAATAGGTAAATAAGAAGAGACAACAACTTCTCCAAATGGAGAGACTAATCGATTTTTGCCTAAAGAATAACATGAAAATAACCAACACCTTTTTTCCTCATAAAGTTATCCACAAATATACCAGAGTAAATGAAGACAGGTGTGAAAAGTCAATGATAGACTACATAATAGTTAGCAGCTCCCTTTTTACAGTACATTGGATGCAAGAGTAAACAGAGGAGCAGAAATATTTAGTGATCACCACCTAGTGATTGCCAAAATGAGATTACTGACTGAAGAAAACAAACAAAAAAGGAAAGAGAAGAAAGCTACTAAACTCCACAAAAAGGAACTAAATAAATCAATAGTAAAAGAGATATACCAATCTAGGATAAAAAGATTTATCAGTGAAAGGCAAATGGATCTGAATGATAGCACAATAGAAGAAAAGTGGCAAATGCATAAAGAAACACTCCTCAGTTGTACTGAAGAGGTATGTGGTAGAAACAAATTAAAGGAGATGGGAAAAGAACAGCATAGTGGAATGAGAATGTCAAGACTAAGATCAAAGAAAAGAAGGCTGCATGGAAGAAATACTTGCAAACAAAGAGACCAGAGGAAAGGATAGATTACGTGGTACTCACTGAATAAAAAAGGAAGTTTGGAAAGCAAAACAGGAACGATGGGAAGAGATTAAACATATACTCCAAGAAAGCTATCAAAGGAAATCAAAAATGGTTATGGGGAGGGGGAGCAATGACGAGCATGAGAAAGATCAAAGCATGCCCAATGCAACAAATTAAGAAAGCCAAATGAGAAATAATGAAAGACAACAGCCAAATCAAGGAGGCGTGGAGAAAGTATTTTCAACAATTACATAATCCCTCCAGAACATATGAAACAATGAGTAAAGTTCAATTAGTAAGAGTAAGAGCACGTTCACACAGCCTCCATACAGACCATACAGAAAAAGTATGGTTGCGTTCAACACTATATTTTACATCTTGGTCTTCACACAGCAGCCCGACAATTGCGGCCGGACTTTTTCCGTCTTCTGCACAATCTGGATTGCGTCAAGCATGCCAGACATTTTCTGGTCTGTACGGAAGGAAAAGAGGAGTTGACGTCACTAAACACGCCGGACAACACACTCCGCTACACATTACAAGCAAAATGGACGATGCACAGCTGATCGAGCTTGTGCGAGCCAGACCAGCCCTGTTCGACAAGAAAGAAAGAAATTACACAAACAGAGATTTTTTCTGAAACAAAACTGATTATTTGTAATAAATACATCTGTATCAACTTACTGTTCTTACCTTAGTGTGACCACCAATCTTTCCTTTGGTGAAATTGATTTTCTCCAGTTTGTGTTTTCTTTTGAAGCTCACATGCACATAAACTCAGCAAGGATTGAAATGTTGTTGACGTCATTCTAAAATATTCTAAACATTTCTCATCGTCAGCAAATATTTGGGGCAACAATTTGAATTCTCCCAAAGTTCCCGGTCTCTACAAATTGGGTGAATCCAGTGACGACGCCGTTTGGATGCTATGACTTTTCTTCTGTACCACCATAGCAGAAATATCTTCCTTCCTAGTGAGCGCCATGTTGAAACCGGGAAAAATATGTATGGTCTGTATGGACCCTGTGTGAACGGTATAACCATACTTTTCTGTACAGAATTTTTCTGCCCCAGAAAAAGTACGGTCTGTATGGAGGCTGTGTGAACGTGCTCTAACAACTAATCAAGAGGAGACAGCTGAAGATGTAGATATATCAATGGAAGAAATCCAAACAGCTATAAGAAAGGTGAAATTAGGAAAAGCCCCAGAAGCAGATCAAGTTTATCCAGAAATTATTAAAAACCAAGGGAGAGAGGCAGACAAACTACTACATGCAATATGCCAACAAGCAAGTGCCAGATAACTGGAAAAGAGGAACGGTAGTACCAATACATAAGAAAGGATCAACTATGGAATGCTCAAACTATAGATGGATATCACTACTTAGCGTACCAGGAAAAGTATATGCCAGGATACTGGAAATGAGACTAAGGAAAAGAGTAGAGAATCAGACTAAAGAACATCAGATTGGATTTAAAACAGGAAGAAGTGTTTGACAAGACCACATATTTAAAGAACACAATTATTTAGACAAATAATGGAAACATTCCTTAAGAAAAACATTAAATAACATTGTGTTTTATAGATCTAGAAAAGGCATTTGACACCGTGAGGAAGGACGAAAATGACCTTCAATCTTCAACATTATGGACACTGAACTAAATAAAAGAGGAATGAGATTAAATGCAAAGAAAAATCAAAACAATGCTAGTAACTAGGAAGCTAAAACACAAAATCTTAAATAGGCTTTTTAGAGGAAAAAAAGAAAGAAATCAAACCAAAAAAGGCAAATGCAATATATAACCATCTAGGAAAGGCATTTGTAAGTAAACAAAAATTGTTAACAAAAACAAACATGTCTGTTTCACAGTTTATTGTCCTACTCTCCTCTATTGCAAAACCTGGACCTTATACAGTAGAAATACAGTAGAGTACAGACAGCTGAAATGAAATATCTAAGAAGAGTTCTAAAAGGAACAAAATCAGAAGCACAACAATAAGATCAAACCAAAGCAGATGGCACTGAAGAAATAAATCCATTCAGATGGTTTGGGCACATCAACAGAATAAATGACAATAGAATAGCTAAATCAGTATACAGTGCTAAAGCCCAAGGTAAAAGACAAAAGACAGACCTCAGAGAAAGTGGGAAGAAGATATAAAAGAGGCATTGAAATTAGCTTTTTGGAAGGAAACAGAATATAGATCCTGGAAAAGATCATCTCGTCTGAACCCATATAAAGGCAGAATGGGAACTGATAAAGAAAGAAAGGATTTTGTTTCATTAGAAGTTTTGATTTCATGAATTTTGAAAAATAGCATATGAGAATAACCAAAAATATACAAAAATATTGTACAAAAAATACAATTTTTCAAAGCATACCATACGGATTCTGGGAAGGCCATTTTTGCCGAAAATAGGACAAATCTAAGTCTATCACACTAGTGGATAGAGCAGCTTTTCACAATGATCGAAGAAAAAAAAGCTCATTATCGATTTTATGAATTTATACGATTTTTTCCAAAACACAGCTATTATACGATAAAAGCCAGAAATATTATCTAAAGTAGCTCGTTGGTACCATTTTTTAATCATACAATACACACCATCTAAAATAATCTTATTTGAGGATATTATGAATAATGCCATAATACGGGAGCCCAGTGGAGTGAAGTCAAAGGCGAAATATGACAATAAGTGACAACTCCACTAATAAAGACAGAGCAAACACGTGACGTTTCGATAACCTTTCGTCAACAACAAACGATATTTAGAATCTAGATCTAAGTAATACTCCGGCATCTTACAATGTGATGTCAAGAATAAAAACATAAGGAGAAAGAAGAAAGAAAAAGACAGTGATGTTAAGAAACGTAGCAGTGGATGTGAAAAAAGAGCGAGAGTGGAAGGTTCCAGATCTATGAAATAAAAATATTAAAATAAGTAAAGAAGTAATAAAAGGTGAAGCATAGGGAGAGAGAGAGAGAGAGAGAGAGAGAGAGAGAGAGAGAGAGAGAGGCAGAGCTAAAGTGAGTCAGAGTGAAAAAACAAAATTTTGGTCAAATCAGAAAAAAAGGGAAAAAGTGATCAGACGTGTGAAAATTAGAAACAAGAAACGAAAAAATAGGATAAATGTAAACTAGATCTATATCTCACTGGGTCTATATCTCACTGGGTCTAGAATGAAGAAATGATAGGATAAGTGAAAGCAAATAAATCAAGACAAAAATCTACACTGAAGGTCCCTGTATATAAATTACAAATTTATCGATGTAATAAGGGTGGAGAGTAAACAACTATCCCTGAAATTTCAAAAAATGCCAGTTAGTTTAAAATCAAAACTCCAATGTTTTGCCTACATGGCTGCAGTTTAACTGGCTTTTTGATTTATATAAATTACCAAGTTTTCGGGTGGAATAATAGTGTAAACTTTTGTCTTGATTTACAACTTATTCATTATCTAATTTCAAGATATAGATCTAATTACCAGCCTTATAGATCTAGTCTTACATTTATCCTATTTTTCGTTCTTGTTTCTACAAGAACCTTTTCTTTCTCCCCGCCTGCTCCAATATTTCTGGAGATTACTTATTTTCATATTTTTATCGCATCTGAACCTTCCACTCTCGCTCTAATGATTGAGTTTTTCTAACATCACCGCAAATTCGACTAAATATTTCTCGTCAGCGGACAATATTTCGCCTACAGTTTGTTGTAAACAAAATAAATTTCTTTCTCCTTAATCATAGATCACATGCATTCTAGAACTAAGAAAATACTAAATATTTTCATTATCTAATCTTCGAAATTTTTTGTCCAACTCTTTTCAGCAATCTATCTTATTTCTATAGCTTGTCACTATGGAAACCTCCAAATTTCTTAGCGCAGGTCTCGATATGAGACACCTATTAATCGTTCTTCCTTTGTCTCAACTGAGTAAAACTGCTCATTCAAAACCAAGAGTCCCAAGTAGTTGAGAGCCTCTCAACGATTATGTTTCAAAAATACTATCCTACCCTTTTCTTAGGTTTATGGGAGAATTGCATTCTCTAACAGAACATATGAAAAAATACGATTTTCTCAAAATCTACTTCGTTTTTCAATTATTTTTTTCTCTTTCTCAATCTTCATGAAATTTTGGTCAACTTTTCAGATTTTCATATTTTAATTACATTCTAGTTAACCCTGCAAGCTTTTTCAGCTTTCTTCAACGATTATTGTACTGAATCCTTTCTTTTTCATTGTCTGTCAATTTAATATTCTAACATCCGTCGTAAATGATTTAACTTGTAGATCTGGAAAGCTCGACTTTTCAAAGATCGATCGATCTTTAATCGACACTATAAGTCCGAAAAGCTCGAGCTCGACCTTGACCTTTGACCTTGCCAACCCCTCTCCCTAAAGGCTCAGTTGATTCATCGACAAACGGTACGATATTGAAAGATTGGTGGGATCTGTCAACTTTTCGATAAGCTTGAGCGTGGAATGACAATCCTCTCGATCAAGAGGTTCCCAACTGAAGCCGACGAGTGATTAACGAGAGAGTGGCTTCGCCGTGCAGTCTAAAAAACAAAATTTTGGTCAAAATCAGAAAAATAATGCGATTTTCAAAGTGATCATCTACCCAAAATTAGACAACTATATTCAGGAAACGCAATGTAATGCCCGGATTGAAAAATTTTGTTTTTTTTGTTTTGTTTTTGGGTTTTTCACCATTCGGCCCGTCTTCATTTTGGAAAGTGAAGGCAAATAACAACACATCTGACTCTCACGTCCCTCTTGTTGGAGTCAGTTGGGGCCTACACCATTATTGCTTTTAGTGTTGTTGATGTTTTGCCTATTACTTTATTTTTTTATTTTACATTTTATACCACTTTCTTCGGGTGGAATAATAAGAACTGTTGTACAGTTTATCATTTCCGAACATTACCAGCCTTGTGGAAAGTGAAATCAAAAGAGCATACAACAAGTTAACGAGAAACTGAAAAATGATTGAGTTTGCCGCAAATTCACCCGTATTTTGTTGTAAACAAAATAAATAACCTTAGAAGTGCATTCAGAAAAGAACTTCATCAATTTAATCGATTTTAACTTCCCCCTACCTGATGCTCATTCAAAACCAGAGCTCCCAAGTTCATCTCCAACTTTAGGATCTCGCCCACCAAGCTAATCACGGGTCCATTGCATTCTCTAACCGTGAAAAGTGACCTATGTAGATCTACTTCGTTTTTCATTTCTTTCAATTTTCAATAGATAATAAGTTCATTGTTACAACTGACAACTACATTCCGATATGAACGTAAATTAAATGAAACCTTATCCTCACCATTATCACGTCTCCAGTACAATGTACTAAACACGCACCCACCCCATTATTTCGCCGCTTATCTTAACAGCATGTCCTACTGAAGAAACATATGCACAAGATACAGGCTATAAATTTTGTATATCTTTTATTTTAAATTCCTTTGGATATCATATGTTTTTACATTCAAAATAAATTAAACACTATATTAGTGACTTCAAATTAATTTTTTCGCACGATCTCTGTAAGGAAACAGGCACTGAATTTCTTCTTAACCAACGTTGAATCAAAAAGTTATAGCCATTTCAACTCTCACGTAAACTATTTTCCTGTGTCTATAATCAAGTAGTACCAATCCTTTTGTTTTTCAAAATCAAGTCATAATCTGACAACAAAATTTATTCGTAGTGATAAAATATAAGCAAATCTTCTTGGCGGCTTATGTAGACATTTTCACTTTACATACAGAGCATTTAATCAATACCTAATGTCTACCACCATACAAGTGCTATGACTTTGGTACGAATTTAATTTACACCAGGCTTTTGACAAAATTTCTGTTAATTTGTTTGTTTTATGAAATAAATGATGCACAATGTTTTTTTTAGATTTTGCTTTCAAAGTAGTAGTTTCTTTAAAGTAGCTTTTGTGGTAAATATATTTCTGGCACAATTTAGTTACACATATGTATGACTAAATACCTTTGTTACTATCTTTAATAATGCACAACCAGCGATACAAACTTAATGAAAAGAAAAAAACAACGCTTCATAGCAAAAAGCCTACTGCTAATATGCTAGCAACTCAAATGCTTCACTGCCATTCTTTTTTCAACGTCTAAAACGTCATACGTGATTTTCCTGCCACGGTACTCTGCCTTCAGAATTAAAAAACCTTGAACTTGTCTCTGACGAGTTTGGCTGCCTCATGTGCATTTCTTGTGTGTCCCATTTCGATGCTGGCAATATTTTCTCCTTCAGCCCGATGGCCATCTCGAATTTCATGAGTGTCTTCATTTTCAGTATCAACTGATTCTGAGGGAGTGTGGGTCGATGTTGCATATCTCGTGAGAAAGTTGTGAAGCACACATCACGTCATAACGACAATGTCAATGTTGCCACAAGTATTCCAAAAATGTTTTCCACTACACAGTGTGCTCATGACAGTCGATAATTAAACACTCTTTTATCATGATCCAGGATCTTCACGTTATAGGGCTTCAGATAGTTTTCTCTCAAGGCAAAAGTCTCTTCAAAAACGAAAACATAAGGAAGACCGTTTGTAGGATTGATGTCTGGCAGATTGAGCAAATCATTAGTCAAAAGGTTTTTGAAACCTGTGTATTCTATCACATCTCCGTCTGAGACTCTGCCATTTGTACCAAAATGAGCATACAATAACTCATAGTTCGCATTTACAATCGCCATCAAGACCATACTGTCGAAACCCTTGTAGTTGTAAAAATACGGTACAGATTCAAGGGTGGAACTATTGCAATATGCTTGCTATTAATAGAGCCAACTCAGTTGGGAAACTGTCAGTTGTCTTCAAACATGCGGGTTTGATAAAGACAATCTTCGTGAGTCTTAGGGAACTGAATATAGAAAAGAAGTATTATGTATCAGTACAGTTCATTGTGTTTTATTAGCTCATACTTCCATTTATTTCTGATTTACCTTTTAAGCATACAATGTACATAAGTGTTGCATGGTTAACATTGTCAGTGAGGTTAAAATCTTAGCATAACATCAATGTTGTATATTTCCCCCCTCAGGTACCCATGTCTCCTTCAGCCTCATCTGAGATTTCAGTTGGATTGGATGTTCCTGAAAATAACGGAAACGATGACTTTACTCTACTTGAGACGTTATCTCAGAGTCCACTCTTTTCTGGTGTGTCATCTCAGAGCACCTCTTGTTCTCAGGTGTCACCTCTGGTTCCATCCCCGGGTCCATCGCATTCTCAATGTCCATCCCTGGGTCCATCGCATTCTCAAGGTCCATCCCTGGGTCCATCGCATTCTTAATGTCCATCCCTGGGTCCATCGCATTCTCAATGTCCATCCCTGGGTCCATCGCATTCTCAAGGTCCATGCCCGGTACATTCATTTTCAGGTCCATCATATAAACTTGAATAGCAAAACCTGCAAAGTCTTTAATAACGTAAACAATAATAAATAATGTAAAAAATAACAACATGTTCAAGATATTGAATGACATACTCATTTTCATATAATCAGCAACAAGAACACCATAAATAGCTGAGCATGTCTGTGGAATAATTCGACTGAGCGATGGTGCAGAAATACAATATATGAATTTGAGGTCTTGACAGGTTGTTCTTGTAGCAAGAAAATGAAGTGTTGCGGTCAGCATTTGATGTGGGGAGATTGCTTCTCTCATCACTGTTGACTGTTTTTCAATCATGGGTCTGGTCAATTGTAGAAGATAGAGGTATGTCGACTCACCCATTCGTAAAAAGTTATTCAAGTCCGCCGGATAGGCTCACAATTCCTCTAGAATATTCGTGTATGTGTAGATACTTCTCTTTAATAGCCATTCTTTAGCCCAGATTTCTTTTTGGATCTGAAAACAAAAAATGCTGGCAAAAAAATCCACGTACCTTGCTTCAGCCGTTTTGTTGACGTTTTGAATGTCGCGCAAACTAGCTACAACAGTCCAAGGACTGACAGTTTAAGGATAAAAAAATGTTCGTCTGAACGAACTTTTCTCGTCGACTGCTTGTTCAACGATGACCCAGATCTAGCGTCTGTCGGTTAAACTGTTAGTTGGTCGATGAATCAACTGTACGTTTAAAGGCGGCTTAACTTGTCTT
>JAXRKP010000336.1:85000-215000 GCA_037039925.1 Doris montereyensis | reverse complement strand
TACAATATTCACGAAGGGTGTCGAAAGTAATACTTCGGTAGCTGCTGTTTCATCAACCGACAATGATAGGTCTATTCTGAATAATAACTTTGTTCTTTATTTGATTGGAAAATACACTGCCCATCAGATGCAGTGATTTCGGAATGGAAGAAAGGGATCAGCAAGTTGAAAGAAAATTAAAAGAGTGGAAGGAAAGAAGTAAAAAGGGAAAGGAAAGAAATAGGACCTACCAGTAACTCTTTCGTACCTGTATTACAACGATAAGAGTAACATCACTGATAATAACCTGAGACAAAATGATAAAAGGTTTACACATCGTTGATCAACGAAAAGTAGAAGGGAGGAAAAAAGTAAGAATATGTCTTTAAAAATATAGGCTACACACACTTTCTATCGTGTACCCCTCATCCTTGCTCACTAGGTCAATATAAGCCTGCAGAGATAAAATAAAAGTCTCCCCTTTATCAGGAATGTGAACACTTTAAGAAAATCTCATCTTTGAGGATAAACATTTATTAGTAAAGAGATAGAGAGTCGACAAGGTTATGATATTACATGAACATATGTGCAAGCTTGAAAGTATCAAGCATTTACAAAATTGAATTGACAATTGAATTGCGCGCCACTGTGATGGAAATTGTGCTGCTTTATGATTTGCCCAATGTCCGTCATGTTTCAGCCTCTTACTAAGTTCAAGGACAACCATGGACTTCACTACCGACGTTGACAACCGAAAGTGAAATAAAAAATACGTTGTAAACGTACCCATACTATTATTTCCAACTTCATAAGCTTCCTTTAAAGAATTGATGTCTTTTCCAGTCAGACGCAATAAGTTTTTCGTCAAAAAGGCTGAGCGTAACATTAACACAGAAAAAAAGAAACAGAATTCACACAATGCATTGAGTTATAACGTGTTTGGGATAAAACATATAACAATTTTAACATTACCGAGCTACAAAAATAACCTCAAGGAGTAAGAATTAATTATGGTTTTGTTTTTATTCCTATAAGTCTCTGTGAATGTCCTTTTCTGTACCATTCAAGCCGTTTGTTGTTTGCTGGTGAAATGAGTGAGTGAACCACGGACAAGTTGGAGCAAAGAATTATATCCGGACGACAAGCAAAGGTAATTACTGTCCGGACGTGAAGCCACACTCATTTTACCATGGTTGTTCTCCAAGGCTCTTCAATAACCTAGTTATTAGTCCGCGTTTTGATAAACAATTTCATAAACAACCATAATACTTCATTAGGACAAGCAATCAAATTCCAGTTGATTCTTAACAATATTCCAAGGTAAGGTCTCTCCTCATGTTGATGTCTTTGCTAACTTGTACAAATGTGAGGGAGTTTGGAAAGGATCTCTTTTTGTCAAACGCGTGCTGAAAACTTAATAAATGAGTACAACGGCATCATGGCGTGGATGAAGGGGAGTTCACCCACTTTGGCCATGGAATTTAACCTAAATTGATTCAATTTGGAACGGTAACTGATTCAAAATTGTATTATATTTCATTGAAATTTGTTTTATTAGGTACATGTGCTTATGGTCTATGTGTCTGTGCCCTCTAAAGCATTCGTTGTGGACAAATCTTGTGCCGGCCTGTAGCAAATTTGAAACTCGATTCCTCCTCGTACGTCGCTGGAAAATAACTCGGGCTGCTCGGTGCTTGTTGTCCAGCCTAACTGGCTCTTTGAATTCTTCCAAATTATAGATGGAACTTATGAATCGCTAGGTAAAATGGAACGTGAAATGCACCGTGAGTTATGCTGCAATTGTTGGAGATCTGAATTTCAAATATAAGTAAAAGCATTCCAAAACCCATGGTTCTGATGCCTCTCCTTTCCGTGTGCCAGTGCACATTGTGAAGTTATCGAGGGAGTAGGGAAAAAAGAAGTAATTTCACCACAGAATTGACCGAGGATAGGATCGGGATGAATGACAAGGACAGTCATTTTTCATCACGATTGTTCACGTTTGTGAGACCCAAAATAAGAAATTGACCCCAATCACGGATATTTGATGTTATAATCTGTATTCAGGGCCAGTGGTGAGCTCTTTGGTGAAAAGGAACGTTCCGTTAGATCTACAATTTTCCCCCTTTTCCTGGTGGTGTTTTGGGTGGTCTAGTAGGCAGGTTTGAAATTGACCTCTTACCTGAGGGACATAGACCTAAATGTTGGTTATACATCCAACCCAACTAATAATAGATCTATCGTTTTCTCTGTTTTTGTGCAAGAGATAGATCTAGATCTAAATGATGTGGTTTGAAATGAATGTGCAAGTTTTATTCAGTTGGATTACAATATTACACAGTCAGATGCCCACTGGAATTGGATCTAGATCCAGATCTATACTATAGTCATGGATCTATTTGTATTTTACATGTGCATTTTACCCATGTACTGAGCAGCACAAAATATACATGTAGCAAAAAGGTTTCAATATTATTATTATGATCATTATTTTAAATAATATACAAGATCTAAATCTAGATCTGTATTTCCTAGCTCTGAAAGCAATTTATGTAAAGTTTCATATCCCATAGAATATGCAGATTCTAGATCTAGATCTAAGTTTGAAACACAGTACACACCTTAAATTAACATATGGCAGGTTTCACAAAATGGTCCATCCCCATTTCCCTCTTTTGTCAAAATTTACATCTTACAAGTGTTTTATACCATGTCAAAGCTTATAACCTGAGGATTCCAGACATATGACTTTAAGAGATAGCAGCGTTGTGAAAGTCATGTTTTTTTCAGTCAAGGGGCAAGGGGAATAACTGAAACTTCTAGGTCCAACGCCAGTGACATAATGATATGTGGCACTGCACGGGTCCGTCGACCGAGGTTTCCCGTGGCGTTTATTTAGTGACAACGCTTGGGCGTCTGGTTTGGAGAGTTCCTTGACTTTTCCCTAGTTCGCAATAAGATGTGAAGTCTGTGTTTATGTTTCCGTCATCTCGGGCGTGGAGTCCATTGCTGATGCCTTACCGTTGATCAGATGACTCACGCATTCAGGATCGGGTGGATGGATAAAAACCGATGCTTTTTGTCCCATTTTTTTTGGTGTAAAATTCTGTGATTGTATGCCTTTAAACTATCCTTATGACGTGTTATGGGTTTATCGTGTGTGCCATTCTGCTGAAACTTGTACTGTAAACTTCTACGACTGATTTAATGAGTGAGGATGTGATACGTATAGGCATATATTTGCCAATAGAGAGAGAGAGGGGTGGAAAGAGAGAGAGAGAAAGAAAGGCACCAGCAACAAAACCCTTGCCGAAAAGAAAGCGCTTTACCGACAATGGTTCTTTTTTTTTCCCCGCATGTGCCCGCCCTAGTACCATCATCATTGCTCCTCCCCTCTCCGATTATCTACGGCCACATAAAGCGCCCCACTAGACTAGTGCAAACTTGTGTCTTTATCGATCGATAATTGCTTCATGGAATATGGGACGGGATGGGAGCGGTGGCTGACAAATCTTGAACTCTACTTGAACCTGTGATATTAGTATTATTTTCGTTCTCTCTCTCATTTAAATGTGTTTAGTAATATTGTATCGTTATGCGAAGAAGACTGCATAGGGGAAACGTAGAGTCACTATCGTTGTACTGGACTTCTAAACCTCCTGCGTTGCCAATTATTTCGTCTTTACATATGTTTCACTCACGATAAGCCAAAGCAGGTTTTGCTAATGCAATCGAATCTTACCTGATCAGTTTCCTTTTCGATGAACGCTCATCGTCCACATTTTTGTCCATGCGCCAGTGGGCGTTCATAAGGAGACAGAGAAAGAAAAATATTTCGCAAAGCCGACCAGATAATTTATAAACAAAAATTTCATGATTTCTCAATGGTCTTACACGAGATGAACAACGAGAAAATAGCTTGATGCGATATTACCGCTATGAGACCCCATATAAAAAAATTTTTTTTTTTTTTTATCCAACCTAAGGTCATACAGACAGCTAATAGTCTCATGATATTCTAACTCTCATTTAAACTTACCTGTGAATTTTCTTGGTCTTTTACAGGATAAATGGCCGTAGGAATACGTTTTCTTTCACTCCAGATCATAAAACAGCGCTTTCAATGTATTTTTCAACCGGTTTTTTTTTCAACTCTTACTGTGCATTCATTTGTAGACCACAATTGTTACACAATAACGAAAATTTGAACCCTGCCTCACATGATCACTGCAAAAGATTTTATTTTTTTTAGACCTGGGCAAATTTTCTTTGAACAATCCTCTTTCACAAAGACTTGAAGAAAATAAAATAAAAGGTCATTGACCTCCCTACCTTAAGGTGAAAAGGGACTTATTAAAAAGAGGGAAATACCAGCGGTATCAATTCCTGACACAAACTGCACACTTTTATGCAAATTAGGTAACATGGATTGGTAAAACGTTTACGAAAAATGCTCACATATATATAAACGAGACACTCGCTCCTCCTGGTAACATGTCTCCATAGTTCAGTGCTACCTCGAACTACATGTCCGATTAACGATAACGTCTCAGTCCGTTCCTTTGTCATTGTCACATTTGAACTGATTGTGTTCATCAATCAGTCAGTCTCTCTTCACTCATTGAACTAGCCGTTGTCGTCCCAGTCTTTAGTTCCATATGTTGTCGCAGTACTGTCACACCATCTCTGATTGATCCACATTGAACGTAGCTCCTCCCATTACTTCTTTATTTTATACTTTCTTTATCCCCCACAAAAACCAGGCCCCAATTTTTTATATCACCCCTTCAAAATAAACCCTCTTTATTATGTCCCTCGGTGGTACCCCGACTATGGAAGTCCTTCCTCCCATACAGCAGCACAGTACTCTTATTGAGATCGCACTATGGTCTTATAAGCTGTTTCTCTGATGTTTCTTGGCATGCCTGTATCCTTACTCTTAAAGTCTTGCGGGATAAATTTGAGGTGAAGGAATGACTCACATTATAGCCGGGCACACAACAGTCTGATCATCGTTAGAATGAGCTGTCGGGGGAGGGGGGGTAACCTTGCCTCGTATGGGGGGCGAGGGTCAGTGATGATGATAGTGACAATAATGTGTGCCAGACTGGGAGTCCTTCCGAGATGAAAGGTTGGGCGTAGTTGATTTTTTGTGGGGGAGAAACTGAAGAAAGGAAGTGGGTCAAAGGATGAAAGTAACATGGAATGGAAATTTTACTTCAAAGCAACATTTCTCAATCTCAGGGCCAATTGGTGTTAGCTGTCATTACAAGGGTCCTGTTTACTCTTGTAAATCAAAAGTAATCCCAGACTTCAGCATCTGCCAGCAATGTAGCAATTATTGAAAAGTGAAAACGATCTTTGTACCTTTCTATAATGTAAGGGCCAAATGTCTTAAAATATATTATATTGTGACTTGCTCTTTTTTCCTTATTATTGCTGTTTACATTTATGTGAGATCTTGAGGTCTGAGTTTTTATGTTTTCCTTATAATTGTCTTTCATTGCATGCCTTGTTTTTGTTTTTTTATCATGTTTTATGTGATGTTTAAGTTGTATGTTGACAAATTTTACACGAGCTAGAGGTCTAGGAAGGTGGAAAACATCTCAGACATTGAATATGTGGTTGAACCAGATTTGCAAAGTTAATTTATTCCTTTCTAAATTATGTTTTGCAGGGATATAACTCAGTTATATTTCTAAATAGCATAAAAGTTTGTTTGTTTGAGAGTTTCAGGTGAAACATCTTTAGAGAGAAAAATAATCCAGTAGCCATGCTTTAGAATCATCATTCAACGTGGCATGAAAGGCGATTATTCTACACAAGCCCTATCATATCGCATTGTATCAAAATCTTAAGCACTCTCTGTCCCATACCATGGGTAGTGGGCGTGAATACAATTATATCTGAGGCAATATTTGGGCATAATGAGAGAGTAGCAGAAATCTTATCACTTTACTTCTTTACTTTGAAGTTTTAACATACTATATAGTGTTTCCACAAACTAATACTCTAATGAATATGTTGTCATTGATCTAGCTCTGATATAATGTAAACACTGGCATTTAAAGTGTTTTCATATTAAATGCAAATAACAAAATTAACCTTGTTACGATGCAACAAAGATATTCCAATGTAAGAAATAATCAAGACAGGAATTTTAACGCTATCTTTCTCGAAATACATTTCCCTAATTTGTTTCACAAAATCTGTGGTGTCTCGAAAGTATTCAATATCCGAGACATAATAAAAAAAAACTGTCTGGTGCAAAGTATTATTTTTATTTTTTTTAACTGTGGGCATAAGGACCCTTTTCTCAGGTAATCATTAAATGCACTTAAAGTGCATCATGATGTGTTATGATAAAATTTAAACGCATAATAAACTGTTTCTCTCTCTCTCTCTCTCTCTCTCTCTCTCTCTCTCTCTCTCTCTCTCTCTCTCTCTCTCTCTCTCTCTCTCTCTCTCTCATTCTACCTTTCATCTTTTCTCTTTTACCCTGTTGCGGTTTGAAATTGAGTAAAAATAGCAATTTTGTAGACAGATAACTTTATTGTTTTGAAATAAGAACCACAAGCTCGAAGAAATGTTGCAAACTGTGGCCTAATTGTCAGGTTCACAGAAAATATTGTATGTAGGGGAAATCATTTTTATTTTAGTTATGGCAAGCTCTGTATTGATAAAAATCACCTTGACCATTACATTACCATTGTGTGTGTGAGCAGTAGGATCAAAAAGTTCATTACCATTATTTACTATGTGTTGAAAAGTTATTTCTCATTTTGTTTTGTTTATGTTTGTGGTTTCTTTCTCCAGCCATTTTTTTTTTCATTTGTTTCTAAGGCCAACTTTGCTTTTATTTCAGATGTATCCCTTGTATCGCAATGGCTGTGACGGATTTTACATCTCACTCTCCGAGTCGTTGCAGGCCATCGATGCAATAAGAAATATCTCTTGACATTTTGAAGAAAGATAAATTATTTCTGTCACTTTACTGCGGATCAAGGATTAACCCCTTGGTCTATTGAAGAGCTTGAGCAAGGCCAGTAGATGGAAGGTGAGAGCACAATTTTCATGACTTGATATGGTAGCCCCTTTTTTTACTTTTCTTATCTTCTTTCTTCTTCTTCTTCTTTTTATTATTATTATTATCATTGTACGGTTTAGAATTAGTTTCATCAGCCTCAACAAGTATCTATACTCACTATTGGGAGCTGAAAGGCCTTCGGATGTCTTGGAGGGAGGTAGAAAAGATAGCACAGGACGGGGATCGCTTGAGGGCTCTTATTGATGGCCTATGCCGCAAGAGGGATAACTATACTGAATATGTTTTCAAATGTTTCACTTTTACATTTCTGCTCTTTGTCTCCCGATAACGCAATACAAATTTTACAGGAGGGCTTAAAAATGATTTCCTCAAAGGCATAGCAATTAATAGATGTGTCTAAGTGTAATTTTATCAATCGTTATAATTTAAAATGTAATGGCCTGACACATTGTAGTGCAAAAGAGAAAAAACAACTTTCTTTCATGTACAAAGTAAATGAATTTAATAACCTTGGTGTTTTAGTGGTTATTTGTAGAATATCGTCATGATGTCACTTTTTTCTCTCTTTTATATTAGCCCTTTGAATCATGACCTCCTGAGGCTAAAAATTCTCCTCACCTAGTTCCTTAAAGATTTCAAATGATTCAAGAAAGCAGTTTGGGGCAAACAAACAAGGCACGTTTTATGGTTCAAACTCAAACACCACAGGATGACATCTTTTCTTTATTTTATCGCCAATGTCCATCCTTTGCCTAGATCTACATCAGTAGGTTCTCTATATCCCCATCTATCGTAAGTCCTGTGATATGCCCTAGCTTGGAAAAACAGCAATATCCTCATCTAAATTCTGATCTAGATGTAGATCTATCACTCTTTCCAAGTCACTATCAGGATAAAAATAATGAGCTTTGGCGCAGTCAGATAATTCAAACTTTCTAAGCACTTCTTCATTCGTAAACAAGGCTGATTGTTGATGTTTACATGTGGATGGTCCAAGATCGAGAGAAGTCGATTGATTCATATTGAATCATTACTATTTCACTGTTACACAAGGAAGCTTCCATGTTTTCTTATAAAGCTTCTAGTCACGTTATTATAATGAAACTTTGTGATTGGTTGGTTAAATTTAGATGTGTTCATAGAAGTATTAGAAGTGATGACAATGTGATTGGTTGGTTAAATTTAGAAAATGTGGTCATAGAAATATTAGAAGTGATTTCCACGCTAGTTATCCGGTGACTCAGTATATTGTAACGAAGAATACCACTGATTAACCACTGATTCCGGCTCAAAAGGTTATATGCATATTCCTTATTTACATGAAACATTTTTATGGTGGATATAGCATGTCCCTAACTGCATGTACATCCAGTTCAGTTTTTGTATTTTATAAATCCCAAAACCAGTATTGTTGCTTTCTATAGTATTGCAAAAAAAATTTAAAAAGATTTTCTTACTGCTTGGACATTCTTTCGGATTTCATGCAATTGACATCATGTTAACCCTTTCGTGTGTTTAATCCGGCCCGAAGATCGCTCATCCTTCCAAACTTTAATCCGTCCTGCTCTGACCTATTTTAGGGTCCATTCACAGCTGTTTACAGCCTTACTAGATCCATAGTAGGCCTGTACTGTGTACTGATGGTTGTTTCAGTCTGCGGCACCCTGTTTACTACTATATTACTACAATCTTCATTGTCTAGTCTGTTTTATTGATATCACAGAGATTTTCTTCCCAAAAGTAAAACTTTGAAGGGACACAGAAAATGACAAGTCCGATAATAAAAACAACACACCTTTCTGGCAGTGCCTAACCATTGGTTACGCTAACACTTTGTCAATATTTTAACCAATATGAAACTGTCCCAAATCTGTCTTCATAAATAAAACTTCTGTGAGCATTTTAGTCTGACAATCCCAAAACCGATCATCCTGGCCAATAAATGTAAACACAGTTGGGTAGGCGGCTCAGCAGGAACTTAAACTTTCATCTTGCGCTCAGCTGACTGAAATTGAACCACGAAAGGGTTAATATTTTGTAATTCTTTGTTTCTCTCTTAGAGCCCCGATCCTCTCTCATTTTTTCAGCAAGTCCCATTTGTTATTTTTGTTGCAGAAGAAGGAAAGAAAGTGCCACAAGAGAACAACATCCCTTGTGACTCGGAGCCTACATCTGAAACATCGCATAAAGTGGATATACCACAAACTTCTCCATCATCATCATCATCTTCATCATCCTCATCAAATCGCAGACCATCTTCATCTACTTCAGAAGCAGCCAATCCTATTAAATCAGAAGTCGACTGCAAATTTTCATTGACATCATCATTTGATCAATCATCGCTATCATCATCTCATAGCTTAAAAACATCTGAGCTTGTCACTGCGTGCTCGGCCTCATTTTCTATTACTCAAGGTGAAGTCAAGCCAGTTGAGAATTGGCCAGTTTCTGGACCTTCTCATTTAAAGTCAGATATACAGGACACTGAGGATCAACTGTCTGACAGCTCAAATCGGATTGGTTCCATTTTTCATCTCCAAAACCAGCCTTTTCAGAAGTGTCATCTAAAGATGCTGCAGAAAATCGTGCCAAAGGCTCAACTAGGTACGAGCCATCATTAGGGCCGACTGGGCAGGATTTTCCTACTTATTGCCGGAAACATCAGGGTTTGTAGGTGAGAACTCAATTTCAAGCTTACCTGAAATAAAACGAGGAAGAGGACGAGGCCGGCCGAAGAAAGACGGTCTTAACCCGGAATTAAAAGGCAAAGGTTGGTGTGAATTGAGACTTAAAAGGGAACTTAGAAAAAATGAATTAAGGGCTACCTCTAACATTTCCTTTCATCCTATTTTTTATATCGGTTTTAACTCATTCAGCACTGGTTTTTTAGTCTTTGCTTATGAAAATGCTTAAAAACGACTAATTGCTCAATCACTTTGATACTTTGCACAGACATAGATACCCTATTGATAACAGCATACTATAAGGACATCTATTTTTATTTTTTATCTACATACTCAAACTTGTTGAATGACGCAATGAAGCACAACTCAAAAGTAATGTCTTTTCACACAAACTAGACATAGTTACGAACGTTTTCGAACTCACAAGAAACTGTCTGAAAAGTCGTGCTAGTCTGCACTTTATTGTTTAGCATCTTTATAATGCATCATCAACAGTTACGGCGCTAGCATACTCAGTGTCGTGCCCTTTCAAAACGTGGGCAATGTGGTACTTTCTGGCAGAGCCTCATACTTGTGTTGTGTGTGGTATGTGATTTTCGTGTCTTGGAACATTTGCATACTCAGTGTTTTCGTGGCAATGTGGTACTTGGCAGAGTCTCATACTTGTGTTGTGTGTGGTATGTGATTGGAAGGTTTTCGTGTCTTGGAACATTTGTCAACAAATCTATAGTAGGAAAAAAGATGTTCCTCTCAGTGCTGTATCATTTACATTATTCTTACTGTTTATAACACTCTCTATGTCATCCTATTTTAGGATAAAAAGTTACTTATTAGACGAAGAGGCTGCGTGCAAAACTTGTGGATGGAGTTATGAGAGAGACCGAATTCATGATGTGTATTACATTTTTTTGGGGGGGGGTGGATCAACTTCTGACAGAATTTGTCTGAATGTAAACAAGAATATTATGCAGATGACAAGGGAGAGTGGGGATTACTTTGCTCTAATTCTGATTCTAGACTGTGTCATTCCACTGCTGAGATTAGCCCTCTGCCGCTTTGTGTTGCTGAATATCGTCTCTCCAGCTGCTTCTTGGTCTTCCTACTGATCTTCATTCGCTTCTTGGTTACCATTATGTCCTCTAAACAAACAACGTATATATATGCCCTGCCTTTCTCACTAAGAGTAAAACAAAACTGAATTAAAAAATTTATACACCTCTACGAAATGCATATATTCTTTTTCTACTGTAAGTGTACTTTTATTGAAATTATTTTTCTTTCATTTATTGCTACAGTAGAGCACGTGGCTTGGGACGTCCATTTGGTTCCACGAGGCATTGGGCGAAGTCGAAGTGTTGTCAGAACTGTTGGACGCAGCCTAGGCAGAGGCAGCAGAGGGGGTAGACGAGGGCGACCACCTTTCCCCATGCTGGACTGCCAATGATCTCATCATTAAACACAAAGTCAAGAGAGGACGCCTCCTCATTGGAGGGTGTTCCTCAGCAGACAGACAACCCTGCTGGGACTGGTTCAAAACCAGTTTCATATGCAGCGTCTGGGATGGCAGCACACCTCCCACAAATCTCAACATCAAGTTCTATAGTGTCAGGTGGCATCGAGAGACCAAGTAGTGGTGAGTGTTGAGTCCAACTTTTATTTATTTGTTTTTTTGTCGTTTTTATTTGTTTTATTCTTAGTTTAATTTGATGGGGGTGGGAGGTTCGTTTGAGTGGTGAGTCGATGTTTCACAAGGTGGTAAACAATATTCCAACATAGTGTATATAGTATGAAATGAGTATGAAAGAAGATGATCAGAGAATGTGTATGCTTTTTGCTGTTCTTTTTTTGTTTGTTTTATTGTTGTAGTCGAATTGTGCACGTTTGTATATGTATATTGTCAAGATCAATTCTTCTTGCTTTATGCATTTTGTTATTAATTATTAATTTTTAAAAGATATTTAATGCAGGATATATTTGGCTTGTTTGAGGAAACATTTGACAATTTAGTGGGTGTTAGTCAGCTGATTGTCAACATGGAGACCCAATGAGGCTTGTCATTATCACTGCCTGTAGAAGCTTCAACTGAAAACCTTTTTGTGCTATGTAAAATGTTGGCAAAAATGTGGTAGTAAGGTCCTGCTTTTGTTCACTTTTTGACATGAGTCCTTCATCTTGCCATTCTTCTTCATTCACCGTTTATTGTGGATTGAATGAACAACTAAATAAAAGGTCTTTGTAAAATGGTTAAAGTTAGCAAACCCTGAAAAGGCCAGATATAGTGACATTCTTTTTATTGACTCATTTGACAATTTTTCTTCCCAAATTTATGCAAAATGTAACAAAGCATGATCTTGTCTATTTTGGATCAGTTGAATTTGAAGAGATATTCTGCGGGTGTTTGTGTTAGATTCTTCTCTGTTAGATCCGATTAGTTGTGCAATGATATTATTATATCTGTGCTGAACTGAATTAGATTTTGAGATTGTAAATCTCAAGTCTCTCTGTACTCTATCTAATCTGGTATTTGTTTCAATTTTATTTTTTTATTTTATGGGAGAATAGCGCTGTAGTTTTTAAATCAGATCATAAAATGTATGTTTAAAAGTGAATTATAGTGAGCAAGATGAGTTTTGTTGATGGAACGATTTAACTGAAATCTCTGCCTACGTTGTCTTTTAGCATCACCTGGTAATAGTGGCGCATCAACATCATCTGTTCCAGAAGGAGGACTTGGTGCTCTGGACAACAGCGGGTGTGTATTTATCCTTGTTATGGTATACTCGTTCTTAGACCTTTTTCTTCTTTCAAAGTCATCTTTACTTAGATTGGTTAATTTTTTTTAGTGGTAAAGTTTCCTCTTGTGTAACTATTTACAACAATATCTCTCTTGTATATTTTTATTTTGACATGTTATCTATGAAAGAGGAAACTTAACTTCTTTTCCTTTACTTTTGATTTTTGTTGTTGATAATGGACTATCTCATTGTCTTTTAGTAGTTTTATTAAGATGGGGATGCTACAGTGGATGCTGCATAAGTCAATGTTTCATTAGTCGATTTTTATCTAAGTCGGTGTTTTTGACAGTCCCATTCCCACCACATTCTTTAGTAAATGAAAAACTGTATAAGTCGACATCGAGTTAAGTAACATGCCTTTCAAGCCGATATTTTTTCATGCCCAGTAGTCGGTAAATGAATGAAAATACGATTGCATAAGTCGATGTTTCAATGACACCCATGGCCGTCAACCCCAAATTAGAACATAATCAAGATAAATGTACCTGTATTAATGATTATTAAACGCTCTGCAACTTGACTTTACCTTGCATCACATTTTCACAAGATCCAATTAGCTCTCAAGTTAAATCTGCTCAGGTGTTGGCATGTGGTAGGTCATATAGCCTGTTGTCTGTCTCCCTTTCTCCACCAATCGTACCCAAGTTGTGACTGTACCAATGAAAGTGAAAGTAGGCGGGTAGGGGGAGGGGGTGGTGATCACCAATAACCATAATATTACTATGCCGCGTATGTCTACATCATACGTATTATCAGTTCAGCATTGAGATATGATTATGACGGTGACTTTTGCAACTGAGGAGAGACAGACAAAGAGAGAGAGAGTTAGGTGAGAATATTATTATACCTCCTTTGTTCAACATGCTGTGTCTACAGTACGTAACATATCGTGCGATGTAGATGTAGTACAACTAGCAGGTAGTAAGATGGGGAGAGGGGGGTAGAAAGAAAGTGGAGGTGCCATGGATCTTACTCTTACCCAATCATTGTATACCATCGGCGTTAAAAAAATATTATATTAGTAATCCTGGCAGTGGACATGTAAGCACCTGTACGTGGATTAGGCGGTGTCCGGCCCTCCGCGAGTCTCCTGCTGCTTTGCAAGCTAAAAAACCCAAGAAAAACAAGAACACATGCATATATGCATGTGAGCGCATGTCAGTCAGTAATAATACCCAAAACCATTTCATTGAAAATCCTAACAGCAATATCCTTGAATATCGACTTACGTGGCATCCACTGTAGAAAGTTTTTAACTTTTTGAATGTTTACAATCTGTGGCTTATGACAGGACATTCACATTTTGTGTGTGTACTTTACATACTTACTTTCTTTTTCTACTTTTGTCTTGACACAACAGCCCGACCCATCTGTGTTCACTATGCAATTGTGGGGAAAGAAGTCTCCTTGGGCAGGGGATATGTGGCACTTTGTCCCCACCCTTGGATTTTATGTCTTCAAGATGCCAGAACCAAAGTCTCTCCGTGCATCGGAAGACTTTGACCCCATAGACCAGTTAAAGGGCCACAGCCTACAACATGGCGGAGAGCACGAGGACCAATGAAAGGGGGAAGGTAGGATGACCATGTATCTAACTCGTTTATCATACTAACATGCGCTTCAAGCAATTCGCCTCCTTCTTCATACTGGATGTAAACACTTTTCTATGTGTAGGCGTGTTTGTTTTAGTCTATTTATATTCTCAATAGTGATACATACTTTAAGTGTGTTTGTTTTAGTCTATTTATATTCTCAATAGTGATACATACTTTAAGTGTGTTTGTTTTAGTCTATTTATATTCTCAGTAGTGAACCATGTCAGGAGAGTCAAAATCATGTACGTTTACATTTATTTGTTTTTGAAATAACACTTTTTCTGAGAACTGTAAGATCGCTGACTGGTGATGAGTTTGTGCTCTGTATATGGTCAACAACTATGGTGATGGATATTTAACCTTTGAATTTAGTATTAATAAATTCTATGTTTTGTCATTTGAGAAAATGCATTGTCAGTAAGTATAAATATATAATATTCAGCTGTATAATTTTAGCAAAAGCAAATTTTATTCCTTGCTGTGTGTCTCAGAGAGACAGGTGCCGACTTAGACTAGTCTAGATATCCTGGCATTCATTAAATGCTCAAGAAAAAGATTTCATGACATTTAGATATACAGATTGCATGCCGTCATAATGCCCAGTTTTTTCATGTAACCTAATTTTACAACGCTAATTACCTCCTCAAAATGCAACAACGGCTGTCTTGACTTCACCAAAATGCAACATGTTTGTTTGAGCATGTCTTCAATTTGTTGCAATTAAGGAGTCAATTTGTGTGAACTATAAACTTGATAGCCTCTTCTTGCCTCGTCCCAGTGACAAAATCTGTCACGTATGTGTGTGTGTGGAATCTAGATCTATGTTAACCACGTGTACACAGTTATACACACGATAATATGTAACTAGTTGTGGCTGTCTCGACTTTGGTCACCCGTACCTACTCTCCTCTTCCTGACTCGATAGGTCTGCCAGACACAGTGATCGGGATGAGAAAATCTGATAGAGGTCTCGTGTCACGTTTACATACAGAGATTGTATGACATGCCTGCTATCCAATAAAAAAATTGTTGCGGAATGTAATGAGGTGTATAGCTCCGTCAAAATGAATTCCTTCGCTAAAATGCACAATTTTTTTGTCACCTGTGGACCGTGCATTTTAGCAGAGATTATTGTATATATATTTATCTATAGTGTAAAGGAAAACAGAAAGGCTTTGTTGCTTTCTTAGGTCCTCCCTTTTGATCTTCATACTGTGAACTTGACAATGGTTGTATACAATTTCAGTCCCCATAATTTCATGTTTTCACGTTTGCATATGAATAATTTTGTTTTCTTTTGTTTAAAACGCAGGGAAAGAAGTAGATCTCCTCGACAGTACCAAGGAGAGGACGATCCTTCATCGTGCCAGATCAATGATGAACTTTCCATGATTGGTATTCTTGACGATGCTGAAATATCACAGTTATACGAGCCAACAGGTATCCATAAAAAACCTGACCCTATCTTCTTGCATTTCAGCCAGCAAAGGAATGAATGATGAAGTCAGTGCTGTGCCTGAGGTTTCTGATAATTGTTAATTGATTTTCACCCGTGTTTGCGTGTTAACAAAAGTTCTCAGTTCATTTTACCACATGTAATGAAAATTAGAATTTACAGATAAGATATGTTGCCTTGACCTTTGCTAAAGTCAAGTAAAGAGTCATTAATCGTTATGGCTTCAATTTGTTTGTAAAAGGTTGCGAAGATGTGAAAATTGGATATTTGTTGTTGACATATCTGTGTCTATAAGCGAGTAAGTCTTATTTTTGTTGCCAATGTTCTTGAATGTATGAGGTTTACAAATCTTCCAATAGCTTAAATTAAAAATGTTTCTTCACTTTAGTGAAGAAGATAGAAATAATGTAAATTTTGAGCTTTCCATAAATACTACAAACCGTAGGCTTTTCTTCTGGTTATTTTCTATACTTTTTTTTACATAATTTAAATTTCCATCTGAGAACCTGGATCTAACTTTGGTAATTACTTCCGCAGACCTGTAACTAACTTTCAGTTGATATATTTTTTATTTAACAGTCAGTTATAAATAGATTTTCTAATGATTCTTACCTTTTAAATCTGTTCATGGAATGGGTTTCTTCAGCTTGAATACAAGTTTTTATTACCTTATCTCGCAAAGTTGAAAGATATACACATTTTACAGGCTTCTGCTTTTTAGAACCATTTCCATGATTAACAGTCGCATTTTTACCCGCTTTGCCAGGACATTTATGGGTGCATTATTGCTGTGCTCTGTGGTCTTACGGAGTCACAGTCGGAGAGACACAGCAGCTGGAAGATGTGGACAAAACTGTTTACAATGCAATGTCACAAGTAAGTTTCCTGTTCTTTATCATTTTGATTTGATCCGCCCACAACTAAGGTGAATTGGGTGTGTTGGTAGGATTTTTTATTTTTCCCCGACTGCCCTGTAAACAGCAAAGGGAGCTTTAATGTGCACAGTTTAATAATCTGCACATGGGACCTCCTATTTATCATCCATCTCCTGTGGGACTAGGTGTTGATCCACCTATCTGGACGTTGAGGGTAGACTTTGTTCGGTGGGGCTCGAACCTATTACGTTTTGGTTGAAAGGTCGACACCCTTCCTCTGGACTACTGAGTCCCCTGTTCTTCATCATATTTGTAAATAAAATTAACTATGATGTGGCATCAATGGCCCAATGGTGAAGCTACCTGTCTTGGGATCATGAGGTCCTGGGTCTGAATCTTGGCAGTGCTAGGCTAGGTCCGACATTGTTTTACTTGGGAAAGACATTTCACCTGTATTTCCTTACTCTACCCAAGTACAAATGGGCACCAGTAGCATAAAATCTCTCGCACCCGAAAGTTAAAACTGAGAATATTATTCTTTACGCTATCTTCTGTTTTATGCTTTGCATTTCTTTGTAGTGTTATCGTTAATTTCATTATATCTGATTTTATATTAAGGATTCATTACAATTTTATTTTTAAGATTTATTATTGTTGTTTCTATTTATGATGTTTATATGAAAAGCATAAGTATTATTTTGCTTTTTTTCTTCCATGGTATCAGAGATGCTCTTACTGCAAAAGATATGGTGCCACTCTTATCTGCATTGTGCAAGACTGTGAAAAGAAGTTTCATTTTCCATGTGCATCTGCTAGTGGCTGTTTTCAGGTATTTTTAACCATTCTTTTGAATGAATGATATTTTAACATTAAATGTATTGAATTCAGAGGTACTTTTGTACACGAACTAACCAAAACAACCCTTTTTATTTCTTGATAACTCAAGAGCTGTACAGCTAGCATTATGTCTTTAGTCAAAGCGGTTGCTGGGGAAGGTTACGTATTTATCGGTCGTGTTAAGTAATAACCCCACAGAGCGCACATCTTGAAGCCCTGGCCGTCTCCACCAAGGCAACCCTGCTCTGTCATTGAAAGTAAAGCGAAGGTAAGACTGGCTCTGACCGGATGATTGACATCTGGTCCTGCAGTCACTAGCCTAGCACTGTGTAGAGCAGGGTATTTTGTAGTCATGGCATTAGCAGGGAAAGTTACGCGTTTATCGTGATATAATAAAAGCAAGTTTTTGATAGATGACAAGGTAAATTAGTCCGACGTATGTTGTTTTTCCTCTATAAGAGATATGATTTGTTATATGCACTGTATTGGAATGTTTCCCTTTTACTCAAAAGCATAGTAATTTAGCACACTCCGCTAAAAGCCATGCATTTTTTCGGGCTCTCATATTCTACATGTCAATACATTGTGTGAAATTACAAAGTCAACCTATTGATGTGCAATCTGTTCTTTACAATTCGGTAGAACAATCATTTATCTACAAGCTTATGGACATTTTTTCCCATATGACGTCTAATATTTTTTTACGCAATATTTTGTAGGAGAGGGTAGGTAAAAACAGTCAAAACTTTGACGTAAATTACCCTAACACTGACTGAAAAGATTGACACTGAAAACCCTCTAGCGCAGCTAATAATGTGGCACATTACAAACTTTTCAATGATATAGGATGACAATATTTTGACAGTTACTCATATAAATACTTACATCAAAAACCCAAAACTCAAAAGTAGAAAACAAAAGATTATTGAAAATTTACGAATGTGGCAGCACAGTTCTATTGTACGTTCTAATTTTTGTAATTTTCCAATTTTTATACACCAAACTATACGTGCATTGTTAATAAATATCTTATGTTGTATACATGTAATTATTTTTATTTTGTACTAAACCCGTCTTGTAATTTTATTTAAGTTATTTCATTTACGTTTACTTTACACAATTTTATACTTTTCTTGTCTTCAAATCATATTTTTGATGATGAGCGCTGTAGAAATGTATTTGATTATTCCTATTATTATTATTCTAAATATTATCTTTGGTGTTTCAGGATATGAAGACATTGTCATTATTGTGTCCCGAGCATATTGATCAAGCCGAGACGCTCTGTAAGTAAATCCTTTGTGTTTTATAGTCACCAGTTAGGTGTTGTGCATGTTTTTAAGCATTATTGTTTTATTGACTCAATTATCCTTTTTTGTGTTTTTTTGTTTGTTCTTAATTTCTTCCATCATTTTCATATCTCATAGTGTGGACAGTTCTGCTGGTAGGTCCTCTTTCCTTTTTCTTCTTTTACATTGTCTCATATCACTCTCAGAAATGGCCACATATCAAATCATAATATCTCAAGTTTGTGGGTGGTCTACAGTTGCTGCTGGTAGTAGGGCCTACTTCTTGTCTTTCATTCTTTCACTTAGCTTTCATCTTGCTGCTTCCTCTAATTCACCCTGAGATCACTGCTTTTGGTGGACTAGTAGATTTCAGTGCATCTAACATCTCGTGGTTACTTTTTTTCCCTAGATTGATGGAAAACATTCCAAAGTTTGCACAATGAAATTATTTTATTTCAACAATTGTAGTAGATTCTTTGATTGCAACTGGCGGTTGATGTTTAGCTGGGTGGGAATACAATTTTGTTCATTCTTTTATTGTACATCTGTTATTCATCTTGCTGTTTCCTTTTTTCACTTACTTCCTGAGGTCACCACATATGGTGGTCAGGGTAAATGAGAATGTTATTTACAAACTTTGATTATATTTGGGATTTGTTTGGTGTTACATATAAAAGAAACAGAATTTGACTCATTTTGTTATAAAACTTTTTGCTTCTGTTTTTCTTCTTTTCTTAAACAGTGAGTGAATCGACGGCTTGCATCCAATGTAGTCTAGTCGGAGATTTGAAGGAACTGCTGTTTTGTTCCAGCTGTGGTTATCACTATCATGGGAATTGCCTTACCCCTCCCGTGGACTTCAAACCAATCGTACGGGCGGGCTGGCAGTGTCCCAATTGTAAAATCTGTCAGACGTGTCGGTGAGTGAACTACTTTTCGAATACAATACAGTGCCTGGCTGGCCAAATACATTGTCGAATTACCCATTCCAGTCTTCAATTATTCCTCACAATGTATTATTTCTCTTTGTGGTAAGACAGTAGACTCCCAGGCAAATTCAAATTTTGGGAGTTGGTTTTCAGGCCAGATGAAGGCTGCTCACTTTCATCCAAGATATAATCAGACTAGGCAGAGAATCTGTATCTCAAGAAGGAAGCATATTCTGCCATATGTTTTTAAACTGTGTCTTCCATAGTATAGATATAAAGATCTGATCAGGAAATAAATTTTGTGGATATACGCTTTCTCTTTTGATTTTAATTCCACTGGGGAGGGGGGGGGGAGTCAAAATGTATTGCAGGGAAAGAAAATGTGTTGTTTTGTTTTCCTTCACAGAATTTAGTACAGAAATATTGATTTCGTTTGTTTCTTTGCTCGTATTCATTCTGAATTAACAAGTGCTTCATTTTTACTCCTTTTTTTAGCGTTATCACTGTTCTTGAACACTGGGTCATTTCTCTTGTGAACACTACATGTACATGAATTTAACTCATTCTCCCTCTCTTTGTTATTCCAGAACGGCTAGTGATGAAAATAAGATGCTTGTATGTGACACTTGTGATAAAGGTTATCACATCTTTTGCCTCAAACCAGCCATGACCACCATACCCAAAAACGGATGGAAGTGCAAAGTAAGGAAAGGGCCTATAGTCTTTTTGTTTGAGTAATTTTTATGAAATACATTCTTTTAGTAAATGTCTGTAAACATAGGATTTTCTGAGAAAATTTGTTATTATCATTGTTTTTACCCAACTCAAATTTAGTAAAAACAATTATTTCTCTTACTGTGGATGACGTGCGTGGGAAGGCCATGAAAGAGAGAAACATGAATATCATGAATAAGAAAAAGCAGGACCAATTACTAAAAATATATATACTATGGATGTTTTCTAAGAAATTTGCATAGGTGTGAAGTTTAAGAGGTAGGCAAGGGAAAAAAATTTTAAAATAAAATTATCCAGTTGACACTGCTGAGCTCATTGACTCAGGTGTCGAAAGGACATGACGGCAATACAATTTCTCAGTCCTTTAACTCATTAGTGTGTAGATTCCCCCACTGGAAGATGTTGACTTCCTTTCAAGTTCCCCACAACTAGATCGCGTGGTGCTAACACTTTTTAAGCTTCCCATGTGCTTCTGATGGGTGGCGCTAAAAAATAATTCTTCTCTCTCCGTGTCACTATTGGAACAGTCCCATTATGACAGAATTGATGAATCAAAATAAAAACAAAAGCAAAAAACACATGGTGAGTTAAAGGAAATAAAAGGGTGATGTATTTATTATTTTAGGTTTGTTTGCTTGTGTTTTCAATGGGAAAAAATTTGTATCTACTATTTTTGTTACAATTTTTTTTTAGGGTTTCAAGTAGGATAGAATATACACATGATAAATTTTGATGTTTTCACTATTACTTCCAACAATGCTCTTTGACAGAATTGTCGAATTTGCACGGACTGTGGATCAAGAACCCCTGGCAGTGGGCCTTCATCAAGGTGGCATTTGAACTATTCTGTATGTGATTCTTGTTATCAGCAACGCAACAAGGGATTATGCTGCCCTCTTTGTGGCAAGGCTTACCGACACTTTCACAACAAAGCCATGCTCCCCTGCATGTTATGTAAAAAGTAAGCAGTTTGCGTCTAGTTTTGACCATGTTAAAGATTATGAAAAAGGAGAAATCATGATACGTTGTTTGCTTGTACCATATTGGAAAAGAAAACAGATTTCAGCGATTACTTTGCAATACATTTGTATGGGTCATCATCACAGGAGTCTTTCTATAGAGGCGTTATAGCGAAACTGTAGATTTCTCTCTTTCTCTGTGTTTGTCTGTCTCTCTCTTTCTCTGTGTTTGTCTGTCTGTCTGTCTGTCTGTCTCTCTCTCTCTCTCTCTCTCTCTCTCTCTCTCTCTCTCTCTCTCTCTCTCTCTCTCTCTTTCTCTCTCTCTCTCTCTCTCTCTCTCTCTCTCTCTCTCTCTCTCTCTCTTATAATACAAGAATTAATATTAAGTATACAACATCGTGATCAGATGCATGTAGCATTGTGTTTGGTATATGCGGCCATCAATAATAATAATAATAATACTATTTTCAGGACATTGCGACCCATGTCGCTGGGGCTCATCCCAACTTCTCCTAGACAGGTTGTTCCTGTCAGTCTGACACAGATCTTTGCTCCCACGGTAGTGCTTATGCCTATTTACACCTGTGTCGATTTGGGACAATGCGTATTTTGTATCTTTCCCCATGGAACTCAACATTGGAACTAGCTTTGCTTGAATTCGAACCCCGGACCTCATGATCCTAAGTCTAGCAATCTAACCACTCTGTTACTGACACCTCACTTCTCTGATTTGTGCTTATCATATTGACTCCCTCAAACCAATCAGGACCTTAAAGGGAGATTACTCATACACAATCACTTGCGCTGATGTTTTCATATACACATATTTTTTTTTTTTATAAGTCTGTCTTTTAGTTAAGATCCCTCGAATATCGACTTAACCGGCATTCCCTGTATTGAAGCAAAATAGTCGCCCTTGCTTTAAATGGAATCCATCATCAGCCCTTCTGAAGGCTCACAAATCAGCTACAGCTGTCGCTCTGGTCAACTCGTGTCAAGCACAGTTTGTAGACACAAAACATTTATTGAATTTAACTTAATAACTGTGAGAGGACACTTCTGTAAAGACTGTTTATAGCATTATAGTGAAGATTCCTGCTCCTGGTATTATGACTTTCTCTTTCAGTTTATACTGTAATTGGACTTTGGAGTTGTGGATGAATCAAGAATCATGTCTTATTAGAAATATATGCTTTATTACATATTAGTGCTTTGGGTCTAATCTAAATTAGACTCTAGATTGTTTATAATTCCTATTGTTTTTGTGTCCTTGGTATATCCTAGCTACTTTTGAAACTGAAATGCAGAGAAAAATCTAGATATATATATTTAAATTCATATAAAGGTTGTGATAATTAGGTGTGGGAATGGGAGAATAGCTATTCTTCGCGAGCGTTTATGAATTTATCATTGGTCTGTCTCACTGTTCCTCATTTCACCTCTCATTGTCCCTCATTTTGACTTTCAAACATGGCAACCCTGCTCAGATTTGTTGTGGGCTTTACCTCCCAGCTACAGCTAGTATCCATCTGTGCTTGTCTGGAGTGAAGAAATGAGCATAAAATGTCTGTTCTTATGATAGGGTAGCCTAGCAAAGGTATAATATAACCCATGATTCGCAGTCTTGAGATGAGCTACCTGCCACTAGACCAGTGACACCACAAATAGTTGCATTCCTCTGTAGGTATATGGTCTATGGCTTTGTAGGTTATTGTCGCACATTGGAACTTTACTTTAGGCTTGTTTCCCATATTATACATATTTGTGTGCCTTTACTCTAGGCTTGTTTCTCATATTATACATATTTGTGTGCCTTTACTCTAGGCTTGTTTCCCATATTATACATATTTGTGTGCCTTTACTCTAGGCTTGTTTCTCATATTATACATATTTGTGTGCCTTTACTCTAGGCTTGTTTCTCATATTATACATATTTGTGTGCCTTTACTCTAGGCTTGTTTCTCATATTATACATATTTGTGTGCCTTTACTCTAGGCTTGTTTCTCATATTATACATATTTGTGTGCCTTTACTCTAGGCTTGTTCACATTGAATGCGACCCATCCATCGACGCTAGCATTTTGTCGAAGGCGAAGACCAGCATGGCCCAAGATTATGTCTGCACTGTGTGTAGAGAAATGGGTCCAGATACAATGGTAAGATTGGTTTACATTCAAAAGATCTTTGTTGTAGATTGATTAAGAATTGTAAAAAATATGTTTTTTTGTTTACTTGCTTTAGATTCATGCAAACAATTTAAAGGTTTATGAAATTTCTGTGTTACATTTTATATAGCCACAGCTTTGTTCTGAAATTGATAGAAATGCTAGATAAAAGGAAACTGACTTAATAGATGATATAGAATGTCCAAGTTTCTTTTACAGTATAAAATCTAGATACTTTATATTTCACGTCCTGCTTTTAAAAGTTTCAGTTATCATCAAATAAATGGATATTACACTTTTTGATGATTCCCTGTTTGATTTTGTTGGGGTTTTTGTTTACTAAAAGTAACATTCTGTGTTTATCACCTCTTTATGAATCTATGTTTAGATGGATATTGATCAGCGTTTCCCATCTGCGATGTCAGAAGAATCAATGGAAAGTTTCATGAGTAAGTAATAGCACTTATTTTATCGTGGTATTGTTGGTAGGGATGTTGATGATTCTTGTTATTACGCTTTTGCTACTTCTTCTTGTTCATCTTCTTTTTTTCTTCTTCGTCTTCTTATTCTTATATTTATTCTTATTCTTATTCTTCTATTGTTTTATTAGAATTGTTAGCTTATTCCAGTTGCATTGAATATGATGTGACTTGAGACAAGTTAGAATGGTCCTGTATGTTGGTAATACTTTTCATTTTTATTTGCCAACTCCGATTAACAGTTCATAGCATGGTATTTTACTTTTGTTTTTAGATAAATAATATAATTTTCCATTGTTTTCTTTTTCTTTAAATGAATCGAGTAATATATATATATATATATATATATATATATATATATATATATATATATATATATATATATATATATAATATGAAGGGGTGAGATGCGTCATTTTGACATTTTGTGAGTTTTTTCATCATCTCAGACTTTCAATTAAGAGTCTTCTGATGATGGACTGATTTTTGTTCAAAACTGACTATATCATATTATAATTTGGCTCTAAATATCAAATTGATCAAGTTATCTTTTTTGGATATAGAGGTTTTTGCAGCATTTCAATAATACACAATTTTCCATCTGGTGTTTATGCAGCTGATGAGAATCCAGTGAAGGATGAACCTGTGACCCCTGAGATTGCCACATCTGGCCCCTCCACTTCTTTTTCTGGCTCAGGGCCAGGGTGCCTGACTGCCTCCAGCTCTCAGGAATCTTTATTTGCCTGTGATGATTCTAGTTCCAGCTTTGATTTTGATGTCATTGAAAAGGTTTGTTGGTTATTTTTTTTATTATTATTATTTTTATTTTTATTATTAATATTATTTACTATTATTATTGTAGAATATTTTTTTTGTCGTGCTTTATGATAGTTATTTTTATTAATCGTAGCAGGGGTTGTGTAATAGTAATAGCAGATTAGAAGTAGTAAAAGTAATTATAATTGTTTTCATTGCCGTCATCAAGCATTTTCTTTTCTCCATCTGATAATTGCAAATGACGGTCAATCTCAAAGAATAGGTAGTATATAACGACAGTGAAAATGTTTTTTTCTCATCTGTTTTTGCCTTTTATTTTCTTATATATTTTTTAGAGCATGTTATCTCCATCATCATCTCGAAGAGATTCATTTGAAATGGTCAAGAAGCATCGTCAGAAGGTGGGTGTTATTTTGTTTTGAAAGATTTACTTCAGACAAGTTGGGCGTGAGTGAACATGAGCTTGTTTTGTTGGCATTAAAGTAAGAAATATAGACCCTTAAGTAGGATAATCAGTTGTATTTATGAGGTCACATATATGTTTTGGCCGGGAGTTGAGAAGCCCTAAGTTGATTTCTTGGTCCCAGTATGGTTGTTTCTTCCTGGTCCCAGTATGGCTGTTTCTTCCTGGTCCAATAAAGTTACTGTCAGTTCAGCGGATACCGGTACTTGCTCGGTTTTTCACTTTCACCCATGGATGCTACGAGTGCCATGATAAGAAATATGAACCTTGAACTCTGTAGCGACTCTCCATGCGTTCTTGTGTACGTGAGAAAGGTTACATAATAAAGGCATATAAATGGGCTCCTGATTTAGTCATTGAAAGAAAAAATCTGCATATAACCGGATTTAAACGTGACCATGTTTTTCTGAATGTTCTGTTTTGTAGGGTCGACATTTTTCATCGGAAAAGCATCATCATCGTCATCATCATCACCATCACCAACAGCATTCTCAGCTCTCACAGCAGTCATTTCAACAGTCGCAGCTGCCTACCTTGGGTGAGAAACGCCGAGGTCCCAAGATCAAGGTCAAAATTGGAGGTCAAGTGATGGGAATCACCTCCATGGAGCATGGCAGTGTAAGTTTGTAATTCCTCGCATCACAGATAACATCAGATGATTTGTCAAGATATAAGATTGTACAAGTGTGATTGGAATTGCCAGCAAGATGCATAATTCCAAATTATGGTCTTCAGCCTTCGTTACGATATGTTGTCTGTACTGCATTTGTGTGTTGAGTTTCTGGGAGTGTAGCAGGATTTTAACTCAATTACTCTTTTTTTTTTATATTGAAGGTTCAGGGTTGGAATGAGTAAACAAAGGCTGTAACTATGCTAGCGTTGTTATTTTACTCCTACCCGACAAAATATTAACAACACTTTGAAATTTCTCTGACCATTCTCTGAAAGTGTTAACACATACATTGTTGTGTGAACTTTTGACCATTATCTGTGATCATATTCTCCAAATTATCATAAGATAGGTCTGTAATTGATTAAAACATTTTTTTTTATCATACATGTAACCCCTCGCTAATAGGACTTATGTCAGTTAACAATGTGCCATGCATTGTAACCACCCTTCATTACCTATTCATTGTGACGTAATGAAAGATGATCAGTCTTAAAGTTTATTTTTAAGGTCGCCATCAGATTATTGCTTGATTTACAATATATAATGTTTCTTTTCTCTTTCTCACTTCAGCCGATATCTCATAACTCCTCCCAACCCTTCTCTTCCTGCTCCCCTATCCACTCAACACCTCCTGCTGATTTCCAGTATGAGGAAAAGGAAAAAGAGAAAGATAAAAAGAAGAGGATGATGATGATGAAGGGGATGATCATCCAACCACGTTGATCCTTGCTGAATCATCAGATCTCTTCATTATGGATCAGGTTTGTTACCATAGATTGTTTTTAAATGTACAAGCTACTATAGTGGCAGTGCCTGTTCATATCAAACTCCACTGGAAATGTTTAACTGTTACTTTTGGAGTAAGCTTACAAATAAATATTGCATGGGAATAATGGTCAATCATTGATTTGATTTACCCACACCCAAAACTAAGGTGATCTTGGGGGTTTTGGTAGGATTTTTTTGTTGTTGCTTTTGCCTGGACTGCTTTGTAAACAACCAAGGCATCTTTAATGTGCACAGAGTGTTGTGATCTGCACACATATCGTCGGTCTCTGATGGGACTAGGTGTCGATTCATCTACCTAGACCAGGGGGATAAATTTTGCTATAGAAAAAAAATGGAGAAAATTTTTCAACCGTTAGCGGGGCTCGAATCCACCACCTTTTGGTTGAAAGGCTGATATCTTGCCGCTGAAATGCTGAGTCCTCTGGTCAACCATGAAACAATGTTATGGAGAATATTAAACTGTAAAGAAACACGGTGTGTTACTGTCTTTGTTTACAAGAAACTAACCCGAACGTTGTGCTGCTATTATGTTACTTTGTAAGATTTCCAGGGGACTCGGTAGTTCAGAGGCAAGGTATTGGCCTCTCAACCAAAGGATAGTGGGTTCGAGCTTCAATCTTCAATCAATTTTTTCTTATGGGTGTTGCTCATACTCATTTCAAAAGTGTTTTCTCTGTACGACTTGACACACTGAATCAAAGAAAGCTTTTTGAATTTCTCAGGACATATGCAGGGCTTGTGGATCGTTTGGCAAAGACAATGAAGGCAAGATGATTGTATGCACCCAGTGTGGTCAATGCTACCATCCCTACTGCGTCTCAGTGAAGGTAAGACAGCTCTTCCTATTGTTAGAATACAAATTTTAGTAGAAACTTTACTTACGCTGCATAATTGGGGATTGAATTTGTATCACAAAAAGAACACAGATTGCATTGCTTATTGTAGGTGGTTGGCGGATGCCTTATCTCCCATTTTGCTTTTTTGTAACAGATCTTGTTACCTTGTGTAAGAGTGGTTATAAATCTCCAATTTAAGGAAATATATCTTCTTAACATCCCTTGATTTGCGTTATATTGGAAATTTGTTTTGTTCATTGTTCACATTTTGCAAAGAAGTCCAAACATTTTTTTTTACTGTATTTCCAAAAACTTTAAAAAGGAAAAAAATAAAAGAGAAATCACTGAGCTGGTGACATATCATGGCACATAATTTGTAGAGATGTTAAGTTTGCTGATGTATAACATGAGAAACAAGTAAACCTGATATTTTACACCTGACCTACATACACCCCCAATCCACCAAAATTATATTGTTACAGATGGTTTGTTGGGGGGGGGGGGGGGGGGTAATAGTTGCTTGTATTTTTTCGTTTCCTTTCTTTTTGAAAGAACGTAATACTTGTTTTATAGGATTAGCTTTAACAGAAACTCAAAAGTGAATTTCTATTCATGCCTTTAATTTTAATTAAAAATGATTTCGTGGGTTGCTCAGGTTACTAAAGTTATGCTGCAAAAAGGGTGGCGGTGTTTGGACTGTACCGCCTGTGAGGGCTGTGGTGGGCCCTCTGATGAGGGGAGACTACTCTTGTGTGATGACTGTGATATCAGCTACCACACGTACTGCCTAGACCCTCCTTAGAGACTGTGCCGAAAGGCAACTGGAAGTGTAAATGGTAAGGTCTTGTTTTGTTTTGTTTTAATCTGTTAAAGTGCTGCTGTTGAACTCTTTTAAATGAACAAGATGATTTGATTTTTGATTAACCACTTTCCACAACTAAGGTGATCTCGGGGGTTTTGGTGGAATAAAAATTGTTTTGCCCAGTCAACAGCCGCAGGATTGTTAACATGCACAGTGTTGTGATCTGCACACAGGACCTTTGTATCGTCCGGATTCGTCCACCTCTGATGGGGCTAGGTGTTGATCCACCTACCTGAACCAGGGAGGTAGATTTTGCTTGAAAAAAATCAAGAAAATTGTTCAACCGTTAGCAGGGGTAGAACCCACTACTTTTGGTTGAGAGGCCAACACCTTGCCTCTGGACTACCAAGTCCCCCTGGACAAGATATAACAGTGGGTTATCATAGGGATGGACAGATGGTTCATTATATTATGAAACCATGTCAAAGCTGCTCTCTGTGCAAAATTTACAAGTTTCACCCGTATGTCAAGATAGTGAGGAGTGATTAAAATATGAATAAAAAATAACCTAAATATGACATGAATTTTTTTCTTTTTGTTTAAATTTTAAATATTAAATTAGGTAAAACCTTCACAAGGAACACCTGGAATTGGTTTATGTTTTAATTTCACAGGTGAAATGAAATGGACATTTTTATGTAAAGAGATTAATTTCACATAAGTTTATATTTTGTAACAGTAATAAAAAAATTTAAGAGCAAAATAGTTGTTATTCTAGTTTATAATGAGCTTGATAATTTTTATCTGTAATCTTTCTTTCTTTCTTTCTTTATTAGTTCCCATTTTGCCTTTCGGTGTATGGGTTCAGATGCCCGAGATGATCTTTCTCCAGGATGCTCTGTCCTGGCATTTTCTGTTTCCTTCCAAAAAAGCTAAATTTGTATGCTTCATTGCCTCTTTTATATCTTCTTCCCACTTTCTCTGAGGTCTGTCTTTTGGTCTTTTACCTTGGGCTTTAGCACTGTATACTGATTTAGCTATTCTATTGTCATTCATTCTGTTTACATGTCCAAACCATCTCAATTGATTTGTTTCTATCTTAGTTTTTATGCCATCTGCTTGGGTTTGATCTCTTATTGTTGTGTTTCTGATTTTGTTTCTTTTAGTTTTCACTACTACTCTTCTTATATATTTCATTTCGGCTGCCTGTACTCTATTGAATTCTCTACTGTCTAAGGTCCAGATTTTGCTGCCATAGAGGAGAGTAGGACAATAAACTGTATTGTATACGTCATTTTTGTTTTTGTTAACAATTCTTGCTAACCTATAAATGCCTTTCCTAGGTGGTTATATATTGCATTTGCCTTTTGATTCTCTGCCTGGTCACTTCTCTTAGTTTTCCCTCTGAGTTAATTATTACTCCTAGGTAACTGTAGCTGTGAACTTGTTCTAAATTCTCCTGCCCAATTTAAGATTTTGTGTTTTAACTTCCCTAGTTACTAGCATTGTTTTGGTTTTCTTTGCATTTACTCTCATTCCTCTTTTATTTAGTTCATTGTTCATAATGTTGATATTCGACTGAAGGTCACTTTCTGTTTTTCCAAACAGAACTAAATCATCGGCAAATGAAAGCATTGATACATTTACTGGTTTGAGCTTCCACATATCTACATTCATTTTCTTCATTTTTGAGGATGCCTTTGCGACTGAAATTATGAATGTGATAAACAAAAGAGGACTTAGGATACAACCCTGTCTTACTCCTATATCAACATCAAATTCTGCAGATATGTTTCCAGCTACTCACTGCACATGTTGGTTTATTGTAAAAACTTTTAAGGGCTTCTATTAAATTTTGCTCTACATTGTGTTCTTTTAAGGAATGCCATAGTTCGTCCTTCCTCACAGTGTCAAATGCCTTTTCTAAGTCAATAAAACACAGGTGTAAGTCAATGTTTCTCTCAGGGATTTTTCTATTATTTGTCTAATTGCAAATATGTGGTCTTGTACACTTTTTCTTGGTCTAAATATACTCTGATGCTCCTCAATCTGATCCTCTACTCTTTTCCTTAATCTCATTTCCAGGATCCTGGCATATATTTTTCCTGGAACTCTAAGTAGTGATATCCCTTTATAGTTTGAGCATTCTCATGCTCTTCATGGCCCCCAGAACAGCTTTTGATTTCTTTGATAGCTTTCTTGAAGTCTTTGTCCAAACTCTTCTCTTTGTTCCTGTTTTGCTTTCCTAACTTCCTCTTTGGCGATAGTTCTTTTATTCATGTAATCTATCCTATCCTCTCGTCTCTTTGTTTGCAAGTATTTCTTCCAGGCATCGTTCTTTTCTTTGATCTTAGTTTTGACATTCTCATTCCACCATGCTGTTCTTTTCCCATCTCCTTTAATTTGTTTCCTACCACAGACCTCCTCAGTACAACTGAGGATTGTTTCTTTATACATTTGCCACTTTTCTTCTATTGTGCTATCATTCAGATCCATCTGTCTTTCACTGATAAATCTTTTTATCCTAGATTTGTATACCTGTTTTACTGCTGGTTTATTTAGTTCCTCTATTTTGAGTTTAGTAGCTTTCTTCTCTTTCCTTTTCTGTTTGTTTTCTCATTAGTCAGTAATCTCATTTTGGCAGTCACTAGGTGGTGATCACTAAATATTTCAGCTCCTCTGTTTACTCTTGCATCCAATGTACTGTACAAAAGGGGAGCTGCTAACTAATATGTAGTCTTTCATTGACTTTTTGCACCTATCTTCATTTACTCTTGTATATTTGTGGATATCTTTATGAGGAAAGAAGGTGTTGGTTATTTTCATGTTATTCTTTAGGCAAAAATCTATTAGTCTCTCTCCATTTGGAGAAGTTTTTGTCTCTCCTTCTTTACCTATTACTTCTCCTGTTGTTTCTATATTGTTGGCTACTCTAGCGTTTAAATCTCCTAAAACCATTAGTTCCTGTCTGTGTTTAATATTCTCTGCAGCTATTTGTAAATCGTGTTCGAAGGTATCTTTTTCTTCTAAAGTGGCGTCTTTGTTTGGTCCATAAGCTATTAATAATTTAATTATTTGTCCTTTTGGTTTAATATTTACCTCTAATAGCCGTGGGTTTATAAATTTCCAACTTTCTAGTAGCTTTTCATGCCTTTTATACACTAGGAGACCCACTCCTGCTCTAGCTCTATCTTTGACATCTACTCCTGAGAAGATTAAAATATTATTTGGTCCTACATTTTCTATTCCTTGTCCTTTTTTCTTTGTTTCTGTAATAGCCAAAATGTCTACTTCAAAATTTTCCATTTCTTCAAGTAAATCTAACTCTTTTCCATTTATTGCCCTAACATTCCATGTTTAAAAAAACACAGTCCGTGTTCGTTTCCATTTTCGTCGTTGAAAGGTCAAGCCGGGTATATTATCTTTATTTCTCTGCATCAGTTAGATTTCGGATAAGCAGGGAATTGGCCCACTGTATCCTAGGTAGATAGTGGGGCTGCCACCTTGAGGCCCCCTACCAGGCCTTGTTATTTTCTGTCAGGGTTAACTCCCTTAGCCTTTGGTCAGACAAGACCAGCCTGCAAGGCAGCAGTTTTGTTATTTTCTGTCAGGGTTAACTCCCTTACCTTTGGTCAGCCAAGACTGACCTGCAAGGCAGCAGGAGACTCACGGAGGGCGGGATCATCTACTCCCCGTACAGGTGCTTACCTGTCCACTGCCCGGTTTATCTGTAATCACAATGTGATAATTTGAATTTGAATGTGAATGTTTTTACATATATTTCTTGTTTACTGTTGCTTTTTTTTATCTTAAACTAAAATGTTGTTTCTTTTCTTATCAGGTGTGTAATGTGTGAACTGTGGTTCAACCTCTCCTGGCTTTGGTTGCCAGTGGATGAACAACTACACCCAATGTGGCCCCTGTCACAGCAAAATGTTTTGTCCCGTGTGTTTAGACAGCTACCTCATAGATCAACTCATTATTCAGTGTCAACAATGTGATAGGTAGGTTGACATCCTATATGGTTGTGCTCCATTGGCTGGTACTACGAGTAGGTCCTACTTCTTTCCTTTCATGCTTCTTCCAACTTACTTTTTATCTTGCTGATTTCTCTAAATTCATTATCTACCTACTGGTATGTCATAATTATTTTCTTTCACTTTCTTACATGTTTTACATCTTGTTGCTCACCCTGAGAATTTTTTAAATTTGATTGGATTTACCCACATCCACAACTAAGGTGATCTCAGGGTTTTTGGTAGATTTTTACTTTTGCCCGGGCTGCCTTGTAAACAGCCAAGGGATCTTATTTTCTTTCATTCTCTTACATGTTTTGCATTTTGTTGTTTCCTCTGAATTCACCCTGAGATTACTGCGTATGGTGAATGGTGTGAATTTCAGTGACTAAATTCTTGAGTTGTATAAACAAAAGAGGATATCATCATTCAAATGTCTCAAATGGCCATGTGTGTAATGGCTTTGTAAATGGTATGTAAATTTTCTGTTTGCTAATAAAAATAATTGTTCTTGGTTTGATTTACATTGTAGATGGCTCCACTGTGAGTGTGATGGCTTGAACTGTGAAGACGAAGCAGAAATTGCTGCTGATTATGGTTACCACTGCTTTTTATGTCGACCCAGGACAGGCAGATACGGTCCATGTAAGTCGTGATTTGCTATTGTTGCACCCCATTAGTCGTGTCAAAGATAGAGACCCCCCAAAAAAAACAACAACTGGGCCGCAGATATTACCTTGACCGTGACCTAGATGTGCCATATTTATTTGACACAGCATATTGATTTCTTTCCCTTCATCAACAGAAAATGATTGTTTAATTTGAGTCAAAACAATAATCTCTTTAAATAATGTCTTGTTTCGATTTTAGATTTCTGGTGATAAAAATTAATGATAGTAAGGGGTTTTCAGACGCGATTCTTTATCACCGGCCTGCTTACATTTGCTTAGAACTAGATCGAGTTGATTGGTTTGACGCTATGCATTGATTTCTCTCCTTCTCCAAAAGAAAATGATTGTTTAATATGAGAGAAATAATAGTCTCTTTAGATAATGTCTTGTTTTGATCTTATTCTTCAGTTAAGTAAAGTTCATGATGATAAGGGGTGTTATAACGCAAATTTATCAAGTCTTATTGTGCTTTCATTTAGGGACCTTGAGAACTTATATTATTTTATTTTTGTGTGTATGGGAAAGGACGTATGTGTGTTAGTAGAGGGGAGGGGGATACTGTTCAAAATGCCATCATATTTTGTCTTATTTTTCAGTTGAAATGTTTAGCTCGTATGTCAGCATTTCATTAAATATTCTCTCTTTCATGTAATTTTGTCTCCTCCAGTACCTCCCCCTCCTCCTCCTCCGTCCCCTCCCAAAGAGGAACGTATCCTGACATCCCCTCCTTTGTATGTTCCACCCATTCCTGAACCACCTCGCCAGTTTTTTGTGGACGGCGTCTGCCTCTATGCAAGTGGCCTGAGTCAAATTCAACGATTGCAGGTCACTAATCCTAAGAAAATAAAAGCTCCTCAACGCAGATCATTTCGTAAGTGATGTTTTCTTTTAGCATTCTTACTTATCTGTCAATCGTTTGATATTTCCATATTTTCATATCAAATTAGAAAATCATACCACCACAGAAGAAGAAAAAACAAAAAAGCCTAGACTATTGTTAGACTGACTCTCCTTGTACCATGGGTTTCTGAATTACAATTTTGAAATCACCCATACACCGAAAGGCAGAATGGGAACTGAGAAAGAAAGAAAGAAAGAAGTTTGAATTCATGAGGATGTTCTTTTTCTTTTAGAATCGGAAGATTCAGAAGAAATGACTGATCCCCTAGAGCCTTCACAAGACGAAGCAGGAGTAGACCCGGGAAAGAAGCGCAAACCTCGCCGGGTCTTTGGGCTAGGTGAGTTATCTACTGTGTCAGTTTCCTCTCTCTGTTCTCTTTCCACTTTCAGCTTTTGTTTTTATTTTATAATTGGTTATTAAAATAGTATACATTGTATGTGAATATTTTTTAGCTTCATTCATATTTCACACGTTATGGAGATATTTTTGTTATATTTGTTTACTTTTGATAAAACATCGTCTCTTCATCTTTCTCTTCTAATAAAGGCAATGTTAGATATCTCCTTAAAGTTTTTTTGTATATGTTATATATATTTGCATCACGTAATGTTTAAATGTGTATATGCTGTTTATGTGGGAAGGAATAATTTATGTATTGTAGAAATGTGCTGTATTTCATATTGATTGATGGTATTTTAACACAGTGCCGTTTTTGGACAATAAAGTTGTATCTTATTTTATTGTCGTGTACCTTTCAGGTGTGGGCGGATTTATTGTACGACAAAGATCAAGGAATCGGTTGGCTAAGAGACAAGCTTCTTTGGAAGAACAAGAGGGTGAAGATAAAGCTGGTAAATAATAATTTCACAAATTCTTAATCACTGCTTAATATTTGTCTTAACAAGTTCTGTTGGATTTTTACAACTTGTGCAGACAGTAATCTTTGATGTGATTTCCTATCATAGTACACAAGCATAATAGTACATAGAAACACTGTTCTTTACATGGCAATGTATTTTTGAATATAAGCATATTTTCTTTCCTTTCAAGGTGGTGAACAAGCAGGGGAGAAAACAGATAAACCAAAAAGGCGACGGAAAGTCAAGAAATCAAAGATGGAGGAACAGTTCCCGTTTTACATGCAGGTATTCAATTTAACTTCCTGATGTCGTTTTATTAGTCCAAATACCTCAGTAGCCATCTTGGTGTTTTCTTGTTTACATTGATTAATTATGGATAGTTGGCGGATGGTGCTGGTAGGTACTGCTCCTTCCCTTCTGTTATATTATGTGTCTCTTTTCTTATTGACTCTCAACTCACTTTGACACCACCATTTATGGCCAAGGGAGTAAATAACAATTGATTAAAAGGACATTGCATAATTAAGTCTACAGTGTATGGTTCACGTGGCAAATTTGAGGGCACTGCTTTCATCTTGCTGTTGCCTCTCAATTATCATGATATTTTTGCATATGGTGATTAGGGTAAATTCCAATGAACCAAAATGAAATACATGACTTTATTTTTATTTAATTTTCAGGAGGCTTTTTTGGAAAATCCATCTTGGATCAAACAAAGGAAACTACAAAAGGCTTGTTGAAAACTGAATCTGATTCAGATGCAGACAGATCTATGCCTGGAAGTCCAGCTAAGCCTCTTCCATCACAAGGTCAGACTCACTCATATTATGCATGCAATTGCATGATGTTCTGTATTGCTTGCCAAAGTTTATTGCACACCCTGAGATTTTCGTTATTAGTTAGTATTGAAATGAATAAAAGTTTATTAAACATAATTGTAAAAATAGTTTAGTGTGACGATGTGGACATTTTAATTTTGTTGAGACGGTCTGTGCTGTATACAAGTGTGTGAAAAAGTATGTTGGCTATAAAGTCCTACTTCTTTGTGTTTTGCTTTTTCACTCATCTTTCCTGTAGCTGTTGATTCTTATTTCACCCTGCGAATATGGTGAGAGCATATGATGGACGGGGAAATAAGAAATTCACGTAAATTAAACATGTCTATGTGCAATTAATTGACATTCACAAGTAAAAAGAATGAAAAACATAGAACTATTTTACAAGACTAAACAAACTGGAGGTCGCGTAAACCTACTATGTGCACTCAAATTGGGTCAGCAATAATGTGCACTAGCCAATAGTGAAAGCACGCGATGTTTTGATGTGTCATAGTGTATGGTTTGCTTATGTGTAGTGCGTTGGAATGCGATTTGAAAATGACAGGGTGAAGACGAAGTTGCGCTGGTCCACAGCCATTTCTGTGGATCTTATCTTTGAATATTATTGCGAGGGGTATCCTCAATAAAAAGGAATTTAACTACATTTCTAGATTGATGTCATGAAAGATATTTTCAGAGGAGATAGAAAACATAATATAGAATCCAAATTTGACATAATCTGAAAATCGATTAAATTTGACTCAATCGACTTTAATCAACCATAGCACCAAATCACTGTCAGTGATTTCTGGCTGTTTATCCCAAGTCGCCACACATATATTTATAAATACATCGGCTTTCTTATGGATAATTTCCGATTTGCATGACTGACTTCATTATTCTTCTTCTTTCTATAGGTAAAGACCTGCCCTTGGTGATGACTCTGCCATCTGGGTCGGACTTGGAGGCTGGAGGCATCCCCCCAGCTCCACCCTGGGTCAATTTCCCGTCCACAAACATCTATGTCTGGTTCAGAACAGAGCGAAGACATCCACACTATAGGTGGGTTAATTTGTTGATAAATTACATTTTCTTCAGGAAGGAAAACAAGCACTAATCAAAAAAACACAAAAAGGCGTAGAATTTAAAAACTTGCTTTTGTTTCTAGCTCTGTATAAAATGATGAACAGCACTGTAAACGTTTTATTAAAGTACAGTCAAACCTGCCTTAACGACTACTGGCTTCTATATTTTGTCTCTCTCCATAACAACCACCTGTCCAACACTACCGCAACCACCTTATTTTACTGACCGATCACCATCATAACCTGTCCATAACGGCCATTGTGTACAGCCTTACATTATTGGCCCCACCCACTTCACTGCTAGCTCGACACTCGTGCTGATTGGTCATATCCAATGGTTACCCTTATAAGTCACGTGAGTCAAGTGTCTTGAGACAATTGAAGGAGAGGCGAGACAATCAGATTGATGTTCTCGATTTCACACCTCGTCACAGTGTCTTGCTGACACTTCTATGTAAAAACATGCGAGACAATTAGATTGCCTATTATGAACGAAGTGCTCCCCATTGCTTTTGTTTACAATCCTGTTGACCACCCACTAGAGTGTCTTATGAAGCTTTTCATAGTGAAGAACAAACAAAACAAAAGATTTAAAAAAAAAAAAAACAAAACTTAGTCCGCATAAGTCTGATGTGATGCTGGCATAGCCAGACACTTAATTTTTTTAAATTTCTTTCATTCCATTTCTCTGTTCATTGTGATTCTTGTGAGATACATTACCTCCAAAATATGATTCCAGTTTTATCCCAGGTTGTATTCCTCAGTTGATACTCATACCTTTTTGCACCACCTCCTCAGTGTAATGGTGGTGAAATGCATCTGTTAGCATGTTCTCTGAGGAACATAAGATAGTATTGCAAGGGTTCAATTCAGGACATTGCCTTCAAATCCTACAGTGTGAGCGTAGAGCTGTCAACGCCACCCTTTTAACTTTCGAATAAATGCCTCACTCTTGTCATTTTCTTTTTTTGTTACAGATGAATCTGATTTGAAAGATATTCTACGTGATTTCCACGAAGGAGATGACATTTTTAGTCTTATTCATGAAGAGCTAAAGGACGATGGTAAGTAATGAAATGGTTTTTTTTCCTTGTATTAACCCTGTATAGCCCAAGGGTACAAATCCTCATGGGAAAAATTCTTTCTTTACATCATACCACAGCAAATAGGTCATCAATCAATATGCCAGAATTGATTTCTGAATTTTCATTGTTACATAACGAGGGATGACATGTTACATATTTGTAACAATGGGTTATTCTTCCTATGTTACATATATGTAACACTGAGCTACTATGGACATGTTTGATCTAAAGGTTAGCATTGATTTTATAATCCCATTTTGAACATTTGAAGCCCATGGAGGAGCCAGTGGTCATCCCTAGTTTCTGTGCCTTGACCAAGTGAAGATCAAAGACGCTTCTCAGCCACCAGTGGTCTTCTCAGAGCTATGACTACTATGTATAGTACTACTATACTATGAGGGGAAAGAGTGAGATCATGGTATAGAAACAAAATGCAGGCTCCAAACAGCTCCATCCAACCGCACGCCAAGGATGCACAGATCGATTCTTTCACACAGTAGGCCTACATAAATGTTTTGAAAAAGAAATAGCAAGAAAGTTATTCTTATACTTATACACAGGTCTTAATAATAATTTGGAAATAAGGGTAGTGATTACTGAAGAAAAAAAATTGTACATTCATCTTCTCAATCAGCATCACAAAGTCTCTGAGGAAAAGTCCATATTTTTCGAATTCAATGGTGAAAGGCCCTGAAATAGTTTCTCTTGTGATTGAAACACAGAGAACATCACATTTCTCACATTTTGTGTCACTGTTGTTCACTTTGCGCTGTTTGCAGTGGTCACGTTTGTTCACGATGACTGGCCAATGTGACACCTGGTCTAGCCGCACATCCTCTGGAGGAAGCCTCGCCAGAACGGATCTGCGCTTTGGTGCGAATTCCTCACGAGCGTCTTTGCAAGGGCGACCTCTTTTGATATTTTTCAGGATAAGAGAAGTTGCAACTTGTGCCTGAAATTTCCGATGAAGCAGAATTTCCTGTTGGAATTCCACACAGTTCACAGTCACGTTTGTAGACAAGCCAGGCATTTGCAAGGCAATTTTTAATGTGTGCCAGAAAATGTAAGTGTACCATCTTTTTTAGCGGAAGGTGAAGAGACCTTTCCCACACAGACTGTCCAATAGATCCACACCACCCATTTTTTCATTATAAATTTTAATAGAATATGACCGTGGAATGTTCTTGAACTGTCGCTGAGATTTAATCCATCGCTGTGCCTCGTTGACAGGGTCAGGTCCCAGGTATGTTGACGCAACGGTCACAGCTTTCGTGTCGTACCACTTGACGACGACAATGTTGGTGGTCATTTCAACCCTTGAAGCCATTTCGCCTCATCCTTTTTTCATTTCCTTGTCTGCAGGGAGCTTTGTATCACTAAGGCGATTTGAGGGCACAGTCCCTACATAATATATTCCTCTCTGTTTGAGATCCTCTAGCAGAACCATGGACGGGAAGAAATTATCTCCAAAGATCTTGAAGTTTTGCTGAGGAGGGAGAGTAGAAGCAAGCCTGCTGACAACACCTCCTACACCAAGAACACACTGATCTCTCCCTCCACAGCGCCAGTGTATACCTCAAAGTCACATAGAATCTCTGAAGACGTTGTCCAACACCAGACTTTGAAGCCCCAAGGATGGGGTTTCCCCGAATGTATTGCTTGATGCCGTTGAATTTTCCCCGAAAGGGGATAATCATCTCATCGACACTGTTGAGTTCTTCAGCGTCCGCTTTCAGGCATTGTTCCCTGAATAAAGCCAGCCATGGCGTTATTTTCCATAGCTTGTCATTTCTTTTCGTCTCCTCGGTGACAGATTCGTTGTTAGCTACATGCAAAAAATGAAGAATCTCCAGGAATTTATTTCTTGCCATGACATCAGCCACTAAACTGTACCTTGTGTCCATCTCATAATAGCAGCGGACACCAAGCATCTTTGTCAGCCCCATCCGTCTTCTGGGTGGAATATAGATTTGTGGCATTCACGAGCAGTACCAGTGAAGGTGCTGTTTGGTGGCTGGAATTCTTTATCCATCCACCGGTACCGGGTCTTCATCGAGGGTCAGGGCCTCTCGTTAGTGGCCGTAATGTTGAGGGGCCAGGGTCGACTGGGTCAACATGTGTGTCGTCATCCAAATCTTCCTCAGACGATGGAGGATTCAGATTATATTCATCCTCATCGTCAGTTCCAGGGAGAGTCTCAACATCACTGTAGTCGGTATTCAGCATGCTGAGGATATTACCAGCAGTAATTCGCCTGGGTCTTGACGCCGTCATTTTTACGTTTTCCTGAGGGGAAAAATAAGACAAGAAAAGATAAACTTACATGTATAATAATAATAACCATAATACTACTGTAGGCCTATACTAGATAATAATAATCAATTAGACATAGACTACACATGATAATCTGTTATTTCAGCTGACAAACAATAACAATGCTGGTAAAATATAGCTACTGTAGCCCATAGTTACATATGTGTAACATCCGGCCCATGCCGGTTCCTTACCCTTGTAGCCCGGTGTTACACAGGTGTAAACATCAATGTTTCCTGACCTATGGCTTCTCTTACACAACAATTACTGATACTATTATCACTTCTCATAATTCCTAGGTATATATTACAAAGTTTCAAATGATTTCTAGATTACTACTCACCTTCAGTGAAAACAGACTTGGACACTTTATGACGATCACTTGAGAATTTTCTTCATAACATGGAGGCAGCCATTTTGCTTCATCAATCAACAAACTAACTCTTCGCTTGAAAAAGTATGAACGATTCTACTGCTTGTTTCAACTTGTTCTAAGTATGACAAGGGATGTAACACGTTGGATTCGCTAAATATACCATAGATAGTTAGCAAGGGCTCCCGAAACTCAATGTTACATATTTGTAACACTGGGCTATACAGGGAGCAATGTTTAGATAAATTGTTTTATGTCAGTGATAGGTCTAGCAGTAAAGGGGACTCTGTAGTCCAGAGGCAAGGTGTCGGCCTCTCAACCAAAAGGTAGTAAGTTCGAGCCCCGTTAACAATTTAATTTTTTCTTGACAAGCAAAATCTACCCCTCAGACTGAAGAAAACGAAATTAAGTAACAAAAATTCCTATGTATACAATGCATTATGGCGGTAAGTATTGTAAAATAAAGGGGAAAATTGGTCACTACACACAAAAACGTTTTTTCTTATGACTTTTAAATTTAAATGATGATATTGATGAACGGCTGGAGATTTACATTGGGGGGGGGAATAAATGTGGAGAATTGATTTTATGTCCCATTTGGTCTGTCTCCTGTTTTTAGGCTTATCCCTGGATGGAATGGAGGCCGTAGCCAACAAAAATAGCACTCGTCCCAAGTCCAGTGAGCTGCCTGACCAACTGGAACAAATGTTGACATCTGACATGGATAAGGGTCTAGATGTGGAACACATAATCTCTGAAGGTTGGACATCTCCCAATTCTATCTTTTCTGTTTTTTTCCTCCTAGTCCATGTATGGGTGTTAGAGGGGAGATCGCTTTGTGGTTGTTTTCTTATTTACAAGGCTATTCTTTTTCTTCCTTTCTGTTTCTCTCTGTCTTCTTGCTTGTGTGGACTCTTTTTCTGTCTGACATTGTCCCTGTGTGTGTGTGTGTGTGTGTATCTCTCTCTCTCTCTCTCTCTCTCTCTCTCTCTCTCTCTCTCTCTCTCTCTCTCTCTCTCTCTCTCTCTCTCTCTCTCTCTCTTTCTCTCTCTCTCTCTCTCTCTCTCTCTCTCTCTCTCTCTCTCTCTCTCTCTCTCTCTCTCTCTCTCTCTCTCTCTCTCTCTCTCTCTCTCTCTCTCTCTCTCTCACACACACACACACACACTTACTCACTCACTCACTCTCACTCACTCGCTTTCCCTGATATTTATTACATCAGTAATCACTTGTTGCATCACTGTGTGTATTGTCCAGTTTATTATTATTTTCCACAATGCTCTTTATAATGTGACACTTTTTTTTACTTCTAGCATTTTATTGTAGTGGCCAGGAGGGCCTTATCTTTTCATAGTTTGTATTCTGATGGGGAAATTAAGAATTAAAAAGGTAATCTTTTTTTTTTTCATTCAGTTTAGAAACCATCTGATAGAAAACTGAACACGTGTTTACTAATGGAACACATAAATTTGATTCTGTTTTTACCTTCTGCTTTTCAGGATTTGTCCATTTAGTTTTGAAATCATCTGATAAAAACTGAACACGTGTCTACTGATGGAATATCTAAATTTGATTCTTCCTTTGTTTTCTTCTTTTCAGGCTTTGTCCATTTTGACAGTAAGACGGTGGAGGACATCGTCCAAGGGGTGTTTTCAAATCAGCCGCCAGGCCAGGCATCAGATGGAAATCCACCCAGTAGCAGTATGTTAACTTTCTCTTTTCTTGACTTTAAACATACCCTGACATGTGCACACAAGAGTATTCAAATTAATGATAGGACTGCATGTTTAGATTAAACTATAGTATGAGGAAAATTGTTCAGTGATCAATCGTAGTGTGGGGGAAATTTATTGTTCAAAGATCAACTGTACGGTGAAGACATTGTTTAAAATATTGACTGTAATGTTAGGAAAATTGTTCAAAGATCAATTGCAGTGTGAGGAATATCATTTCACTCTTTTGAATGTCTTTCGTCTGACTGTTTCCTCTTAATTGGTCCTGTGATCCACGCACATGGTAGATTGTGTAATTGCAATGACATAAAACAAGCATGTGTTTACACTCTTGCTATCCATGTTTGTCTCTTTCTCAGTCTCTATGTGTCTGTCTGTCTCTTTCTCAGCCTCTATGTGTCTCTGTCTGTCTGTCTTTCTCTCTTTCTCAGCCTCTATGTGTCTCTGTCTGTCTGTCTGTCTCTCTTTCTCAGCCTCTATGTGTCTCTGTCTGTCTGTCTGTCTGTCTCTCTTTCTCAGCCTCTATGTCTCTGTCTGTCTGTCTTTCTTTCACTGCATACAGTGGATGGAGTAAATTTCGACAAAACCAGGTTATAACACCCATAATATAATGTGATTAAACTCCTCAGATCAATTCAATCTGCCCATCCCTGGGAGCATTCCCGGTTCATCCCAAGGGTCCATGCCTCACCCTCAAGGTGGTCAATCCATGGGACCAGGGCCCTCCCAGGACAGCGGTGTGATGCAGTCCCCAACCATGGAAGGCCACTCTCCTGTTCAGTCATCTCAAGGATCTCAACAAGGCTTACCTTCCTTTGGCATGCCCTTCAACCCCGCTTACAAGTAGGTTATGTAGGAATTAAATATGATTTTTAAAAATCCATTTGAGCCAGCCTATCCAAACTTTTAGTTAAGCCAGCAGACTATTTGGCAACATACATTGCTGAAATATGGCAGAAAATTAGATAACAGTTTGGACTAATCACCTTTGCTGTCAAATATGTGTTCCTGTTTTGCCCTTTCAGCAAGAAATACCTTTGAAATTTGTCAACCGACGGCAGGACTCGAACCCACTACCATTTGGTTGAGAGGCCGCCACCTTGCCTCTGGACTACCGAGTCCCTCTCTTCAATTCATGTCATTTTGTTGAATTTAAATCTGTTATTATGCGTCACTTTTCTCAAAATTTTATTTTTTGTCATTCCTGCTTTGTTTTATGCGGTGTTGTGTCAGAAAACTAGATATCGTTGTCGATTTTTTATTAATTTTTTTACGAGCTCGTGGAGTGAACACCTTTGGTTTCATGTGGCACAAGCCTAAACTTCTGTTTTATCTTTATCCTTATTGGTGTTCACCCAGTGGCCAGATGGGACCCGGTTTCCAACCAGGTATTGCACAGAACCAACCGGCACCTGCAATGAGCCAAGCCGCGCCAGGGCACCTGGACCCAGCGGACCCAGTGTGCCCCCTGGAGCATGATGGAAGAAGAGAGCGGTGATGGCAACGAGAAGAAGATTTTAAAACTTGTACAAGAAGAAGAAATGGGGGATCAAGCCACTATCTCATGTGTGCTGTATGTCAACATGTGTCACACAGATTTAAAACAGAAATATCCAGGTATATTTGTAATTTATTAGATGTGACACACAAATATTGTTTTTCCATTTCAAGAGGTTGGCAGCTATGCATAACTTGTGTCCATGTGTGCCACATAGATGTGACACATAAATATCCGGGTAGATTTATTTCTTCTCTAAAGTTTCAGGTAAAATAAATTTATTTTAGAGATAAAACAGTCTTCTTTTTTTAAAATAAATTTATACTTTGTTTCAGCCCGTAAGGTTTGAGATATGTTTTTTTCCTTTTGAAATGGCATGCGTATTACAGGAATGGACGAGAATGTTGAGCGAAGCGTTTTTTCCCCCTCTGAGTAGGATGAATGATAGGATAACTTGATTTAAAATGAATCAAATGGAAGTAAAATAAAGCTTTTAGAAAGCAGAGACATTAGATAGAGTGGATGATTAAATACGTCATATTTTTTTAAAAGAATTAAAAGGAATTTTCCTTTGCTGGAGATGCATTTTTGGGGTTTTATTATTCCCTATGCTACTATTTTCTCAATCGATTGTGGGTTTGTTTGTTGTTTTTTTTTGTTCTATTCTTCTATTAAGATTGTTATTTTTTTTGTTACTATATGGGAGATTTGCTTTGTCTCTCTCTTTTGGGGGAGGGAGGGGGGGGGGGGGGGGTTGCCTTTTTATTTACTGCAAATTTTCTTCTTCTCTGAGAAGATGATACTGAAGCTGTTGATTTGATTTGAATACAGATTTGCAGAAAAGGTACAAGCAGATAGCTAAGTTATGGAGAAAGCTGTCACCAGAGGAGAAGGCTCCATATCTGGTAAGTTGAATCATGTGATTAGTATGTGCATATCACATTTTAAGTTACTTTTTGGTTCTTCTGAATTACTTTAGAAATATTTTACATTTTTTTGTTTATTTTGTAATTGGTTGTGCTGTTTTGTTTTGTTGTTTATTTCTGTGTACTTTGGGTTTTGGGAAATCTTTGTATAGATCATGTGTGTAAAATGAGCTTTTCTATTGGTTCGAGGCCTCCAATATTTATGATGATACGAAAGAAGCATGCGTTTGATCCTTTTAAGGACAAATCTCTTATCCCATATATCGTGGACTTGAATGTTTAGATAGTTTCACAGACGATAGATGCAATCGAGTATTTGTAAAACATTAAAATCACTGTTGAAACCCTCTTTCCTAGGCCAAAGCAAGGAAGAACAGGACTAGCAGCAGGGTTCAAAAAGCTCAAAAGGTCAGTGCTTGTATTTTCTTCTTTCTCTAGTGAAAAGTCAATTTGTTTCTTTTGGGCTGTTTTTTCCCCTTCTTCTTGCCTTTTTTATTTCTACCTATCCTCTATTTAGTCGTATCAGTGAAGAGCTTCTGTCCTGAATGTCCTTGCGATAGTCAATACAAAACATTTTTCTGTTTTACTTTACATTAGATCTAGTTGTTTTTAGCTGGAGAACATCTGCTTTTATGTATTTGATGTATTTTAAGATTAGAATGTGTAATTAATCTTTAAACATTGATTGTTACCTCCACGCATTTTATCCTAGCACAGTAAGGCTGTGGAATGGACTGCTAACAGAAATAAAACTCAGCAATGGTACTGCAAAACTTTAAAAACAAAATTAAACACATCACTTTAAAGCCAAAATTGGATGAATATTTTGAGTTGAAATCAACATATGCATGCTGACAGTAATACTCAAGAATTGAGTCGGTCAGTTATTATGAAGAAGAAGAATAAAAAGGGCACGTACTTCGTGTCTTGATGTAAATCTTTTCTGTACCCTGTGAGGTACATTTTCTCAAGACTTACTCAAAATCTCACCAACCATTTTGGATCAATTTCATTTATAGCTTTTTACCTCAGATTCTTTCATTTGATTTGGAGAAAAAACACCACCCCCTCCCCTACGCTTGTCTGCAGTGAATGCATTTCCTCCTGGACAACTTTTGCAATTAAATAATAGAAAATATTGAACATAATTTTTTTCATAAATTATTTTAGCAAATGAAACTCTTTATGAAAGAAAAGAGTTGGAAACTTTTTATACTTGAGTTGAATTTTCTGTCTTGTTAAGTTTGAAATTTGGCATTTTTTTCCAAATTTATATCTTTATGGATCCCTGTTGCAACTGCTTGCTTGCCTTAGAAAACCTGTCCTGTGTATGTGTACCTTTGCTGCCCGCGACAATGTTCTCTTTGCCTTTGCATACAGTATATCTACTCAGGGATGGCAGAAGAAAGATTTCTAGATCTGTTAATTATGGGTTTTTCCTTCCCTAAAATTGTTGATAACGTCAGAGAATCTAGAGAACCCTTTTGATAACTTGACAAAGAAGCTTGAAATTTCTTGATGTCAAGTGTCACCTGTTGAAAGTCACATCAAGTTTAAACACCTAGCTCTTTTATTCAGTCAATTTGACTAGGATCAGTGAAGCATTTAGTGTCCAGTGGATTGCTATAAAAATAATTTTTGTTACCGCTGCCATCCCTAACGTATATATGAGCCCTTGAAGTGCATCAACCATCCCTCTCTTTTACCTTGCTCTTTGTTTTTGTTATTTCATTTTATTCCTGTTTGCCATTTCAATACATTTTTCATTTATATTCCCATTACATTGTGAGGGAAGAGAATGCAAATGAGGGTATATCTTTGTACACAAACAAAAATGACTTTTTCTCATATCATTGCCAAGTTGTGATGTCTACAAGTTGGGGAGGGATCTGTGGATAAGAGAACCCTTTAAAGAAAACAAATGCAGCTAAAGCGTTTGAGACTTTTAGTTAACACGTCATTTAAGTTTACTTTCTTGTACAGTATAATGTCTGTACACGTTCTTTTGCAAAAGGTTTTACTTCATCTTTTGATTTATGAAGTGATCTTTAAATGTCTCATGGCTGCCAACCAGTACGTATTTGGGTTTTTTTGGCTTTGAGTCCGTAACAATGTATTTCTTTTGAAAAGTAGGTATATGAGGGTGAGCTATTTTTGTTGTTGTAAAGAAATCCTAAGTTAATGGTAGACTTAAAGGTATTGTGGTGAAAGTCCAGAGACGCCATTCTGAGAGTTTGCAAAACTACCGTTCCACTTCACCATAAAGGCCAGCGATTTAAAAGGCCAAACTTTTTGTTATTTAAAAGAGGGGGTCAGAGTTAATTCAAGTTACATTATCAGTGTTTTCTGGAATATTCATGCAAGTTTAGAATTAGCTTGGGAGGTCAGAGTCTGTTTTGTTTTTTTAAAATTTAAAAGTTGGCAGTCATGATGTCTAGACCAGGCTTCTGGTTGGTGGGGTGGCTACTTCTTTACTGTTTTTGTCACAGTGGGGTTGGTTGGGTGGCTACTGGTGGGTTCTTCTTTGCTGTCATTTTGTCACAGTGGACAGTTGGTTGGGTGGCTACTGGTGGGTTCTTCTTTACTGTCATTTTGTCACAGTGGACAGTTGGTGGGGTGGTTACTGGTGGGTTCTTCTTTGCTGTCATTTTGTCACAGTGGACAGTTGGTTGGGTGGCTACTGGTGGGTTCTTCTTTGCTGTCATTTTGTCACAGTGGACAGTTGGTTGGGTGGCTACTGGTGGGTTCTTCTTTGCTGTCATTTTGTCACAGTGGACAGTTGGTTGGGTGGCTACTGGTGGGTTCTTCTTTTTACTGTCATTTTGTCACAGTGGACAGTTGGTGGGGTGGTTACTGGTGGGTTCTTCTTTACTGTCATTTTGTCACAGTGGACAGTTGGTGGGGTGGCTACTGGTGGGTACTTCTTTACTGTCATTTTGTCACAGTGGACAGTTGGTGGGGTGGTTACTGGTGGGTTCTTCTTTGCTGTCATTTTGTCACAGTGGACAGTTGGTGGAGTGGTTACTGGTGGGTTCTTCTTTGCTGTCATTTTGTCACAGTGGACAGTTGGTGGGGTGGTTACTGGTGGGTTCTTCTTTGCTGTCATTTTGTCACAGTGGACAGTTGGTGGAGTGGTTACTGGTGGGTTCTTCTTTGCTGTCATTTTGTCACAGTGGACAGTTGGTGGGGTGGTTACTGGTGGGTTCTTCTTTACTGTCACTTTATCACAGTGGACAGTTGGTGGTTACTACTGGTGAGTCATTTTGTCAGTGGACTACTTCTTTCCTTTCTCTTTCACCTATCTTTTGTCTTGCAATATCCTCTTTATTTACCCTGAGATCACCACATGTGGTGGTCAAGGTAAATCTCAATCAATCAATCACAGTGGGCAGTTGGTTGGGTGGCTACTGGTACCATAGTAGACCCTACTTCTTCCTTTCGCTCTTTAACCTGTTTTTCAATTTGCTGTTTCCTCTAAACTTTACTTGAGATCACCGCATATGGCAAAAAATCCTATGAAACAAAAATGTTCTGTTACGTCTGTCTGTCATCACGCTGCCCTCTTAAGTTACCCCTAGATCCTCATCTCTTGTAGACAGGATAGATTCCAATCTGGCAATTATAATTTAGTTTTTTTTTTTTTCTTCTTTTTTGCCCTCTATTAATTTCAAAACTTATTTTTAACACACTACTATTGATATGATATGTTAAGCATGCATTATTTGAAAATGATCATATCTCAGGAAGAGATTTTCAAGCTTTTAAATCTAAATCTTTGTGTTTACTTTTATTCTTTTTTTTTATGTTTGTTGTGCTGTAATTTTACACCAAAGGCTTCCTGCTTTCCACTTCCATACATTACCACCACCACCCCTCCCCCTGCCCCCACACCTCTGACCCTCCCATCCTCCTTATCTTGCAGAAGCGAACAGTGCCCAAAGTGAAAAATGTAGGTGTTTCCATTGTTTTGACAACTAATAGCATTGCACTGACTCTACGTCTTGTGTTAATAACTATCATTTTTGGTTTGTTAAAAAGGCGTGTGTTTTAAGGCTTGCCTCTAGCTTTTTCATTTAATTAAAACAAAAAAGGAGAGTAGGAGGAGAGAAGGAGAGAGAGAGAGAGAGAGAGAGAGAGAGAGAGAGAGAGAGAGAGAGATGGGGGGGGGCACACAGAAAACAACAAATAGAGGGGGAGAGGGGGGGGTATCTTTTACTTGCTTGACAGTGTATGGGTGCTGGTATTGGGTCTTATATCTTTTTGTTCACTCTTTCTTATATGTCTTTCATCTTGCTTTTCCTGTTAATTTACCATGACATGAAGGGGGAAATGACATGAAGGGGGAAATGACATGAAGAGGGGGAAATGACATGAAGGGGGAAATGGCACGAAGGGGGGAAATGTCATGAAGGGGGAAATGACATGAAAGGGGTAAATGACCACAAAAAAGAAAAAATGCCTTTTACTTGCATTTCCGATTTGTTGGAATTTTTATGTGTGTAACTGTAACTGCTTTTACTTTGCACAAATCTTACCAGCCCATCCTTCATGTTATGACGTATGGTTTACCTGTTTTAACTCATTCAGTATCAAAACTTTGTTTTTACTTTGGTAAAAAATTGCTCCCAGAATCGTCCTCAGTTACAAATATTTAAAGGTATTCAGACTTCAGAAGCCGTAAGCATTTGAAATCACAACTTTTCAGGTTGTATTTAAAAAAAGAATAATTTGTGTTAGAATTCATTAATGATCAAGGGAATTTTTATTTTTGGAATTTTAAGATTTGTTTAGTATTAATATTTTGAGCTCTGCTCTTCAATTGCTATAATTGTATTTTGTTAAGATTTTATTATTCTGCCATCTGAAAAGTAGTGTCCTTTATTTATTTATTTTAATTTATAAGGTTTATGGGGGGGGTTTTTTCTGTCTTCATTTGTTATTTTTTTTGTCTTTCCTCATGTCTCCTTCAATTTCCAGTAGTTTCATCTTTATCTAGGTCCTCATTCTTTTTCAGTCGAAACTCATATTTTTCATGTAGTCTGATTATTGGTTGGGTGATGTATTTCTTGGTTTTCAGGAATTTTTTACTTAGTCTTGATATCAATTTTTCTTTTCCAGACGTTGGTAAGGGTGGCTAGTGTTGTATTACTTTTTCCATAAATTGTTTGGACAAGTTTTCAAGGCTTTCTATATGTCCTGCCGTATGTTCTACTGGAAACGTTTGCTGAATGAAAATAACTGTAACATGATTATTTATTGATTATTGATAAAATCATAGTGGATTTGATGATCTGATGTTTAGGCTTGAATTCTTTCATGTATAAAAACTAAGAAAATAAGGATCAGAACTGAACCTTGAGCGGACGGTTGGCGGGTGTTGCTGGTAGGTCCTACTTCTGTCCTTTACTTACACTTATTTCATCTTGCTGTTTCCCTCTTAATTCATCCTGAGATCACCACAATGGTGGACAGGGTAAATTTCAATGAAATCAACAAAACTGGACCTTGATTTAGCAGTCATTAGCAGCTGCTGTAAAGTGCCCATGTTCTAATCGAAGGCTTGCATACAAACTGTAGTATTCCCTTACAGTTTTTCCCCAAGAGCATTCCGAGGATTTTCAGTTTGAATCTGTGATATGCATTTTTGAACTTATGCTATGTTTGTGCTATCTAACACACTGTCTCCTTTTATGTGTGTATAAACTGCCAACATTTTACAGTGCAACCTTTTGCCAGTGTGTAGTGTATGGTTTTAAAAAATTGTGACCCATGATTGATCTAATTCATTGTGCCTGGTAAATTCTAATCGTGCGTGACATACTAAAGTATTGCATTTCACAGATGAGGAGTATTTTCCCAACCAGCTTTGTCCAAAGCTGTAGGCTATTCAAATAACCCTTGTGTGAATTTTTTCTCATTATTGCCTTAAGTATCACTTCCCTTTTAGTATTTGTCTGTCCATCTGTCTGACTTATCATCTATTCAAATCCCCCCTGTGACCCAGAGGTCCTTTTTCCTTTCTCAAAAATTCATATGAAATGAGATGGCCTAGAGTGGCTAAAGGCATTGCACTGTGACCCAGAGGTACTGGGTTCGAGCCCCACTTTAAACCTTTAAAAAAATTTTCACTCGGGCAAGAAAATTTACCTTTTTTGCTTTTGCTCACTTGGACAACAACATGGATGACTCCTGTTTCAAACGAGCCATGCAAGTCCGATGATAGTCATCGCTATGTGTTTGTGTGTCTCAGAATAAATTGGATTTGCCACCTCTTTAATCATCGTATCATCAACCATTGATATGGTGTTTTTGGTCAATTTTCTTCCAGAGCCTGTTCCCTTTCGTTCTGTGTTTCTTTCCTATTTGTATATTCTTCCTTTCCATTTCTGTCTCTCAGTCTCTCTCTTCTGTCTCTTGTTATCTCCTTGTCTGCCTTTATGTCTGTCTTATCTATTAATTTCAAAATCTTCTCGCTCCCTCTCTGTTTCTCTCTGTCTCTCTGAGTCTGTCTGTCTGTCTGTCTCTCTCTCTCTCTCTCTCTCTCTCTCTCTCTCTCTCTCTCTCTCTCTCCCTCTCTCTCTCTCTCTCTCTCTCTCCCTCCCTCCGTGTCTCTCTGTCTCTGTCTGTCTGTCTGTCTGTCTCTCTCTCTTTCTGCTTCTCTCTCTCTCTCTCTCTCTCTCTCTCTCTCTCTCTCTCTCTCTCTCTCTCTCTCTCTCTCTCTCTCTCTCTCTCTCTCTCTCTCTCTCATATGACTCTCATCTTTTCAGCTAACTTGAAGACCATGCAATGGCTCCATGCCATGAGTGCATCGCTCTCTGTTTGTGTCTTACTATGTGCAATAAATTAAACGCCTTATTTGTAACCTCTCTTTAATCATCAAGTCTTCATCTTACCATTAATTTATGTTGTTTCAAACTTGGATGCTAAAATTTCATATTTCTTCTCTTTTATGACTTCCTTGTCCACTTTCAAGTATCTCTCTGGTATCTCAACCACTCTCTCTCTCTCTTTGTATATTATTATCTTCTTTGATTATCATTTTAATGAATGGTATCTCAATTATTTTTCATATCATTCTGGATCTTCTTCAATACTTAAAACCCTTTCCCATTTTCCCTTTAGTAGTGTCTATTGGTCTCTCTCTCTCTCTTCTCTCTTCCCTCTCTCTCCGTGCCCTCTCTCTCTGAGTCTCTCTGTCTGTCTGTCTGTCTGTCTGTCTCTCTCTCTCTCTCTCTCTCTCTCTCTCTCTCTCTCTCTTCTCTCTCTCTCTCTCTCTCTCTCTCTCTCTCTCTCTCTCTCCGTGTCTCTCTCTCTGGCTGTCTGTATCTCTTTCTCTCTCTCTCTTTCTCTCTCTCCCTCTCTCCCTCTCTCTTCTCTCTCTTCTCTCTCTCCCCCTCTCTCTCTCTCTCTCTCTCTCTCTCTCTTCTCTCTCTCTCTCTCTCTCTCTCTCCTCTCTCTCTCTTCCCTCTCTCTCTCTTCCCTCTCCCCTCTCTCTCTCTCTCTCTCTCTCTCTCTCTCTCTCTCTCTCTCTCTCTCTCTCTCTCTCTCTCTCTCTCTCGCTCTCTCTCTCTCTCTCTCTCTCTCTCTCTCTCTCTCTCTCTCTCTCTCTCTCTCTCTCTCTCTCTCTCTCTCTCCCTCTCCCTCTCCCTCTCCCTCTCCCTCTCTTCCCTCTCAACCTGGTTCTCTTCCTTCTTTTGTTTCTTCCCTTGTTGTTCCTTCCCACAGTAGTACTATTGGTTGCTTGACTCATTATTATTAGTCAGTCAGTCAATCTAGTGTATGCTGTGTTGCGTAAATAAATGAGAAATATCAATTTCTTTATCGACTCCACTACATTTTTATCAGGTGTTTTTACAGAATCTGAACTTTCCCAGTTACATAATTTACTTTATCTCTTATTTTGCTCTTAATAATTGAATATAGATCTTACATTTTAGCTTCTTTGTTTGACATAAAAAGAAAATATACTCTCAAGATTTAGTGTGTTTTTTATCATATAAAGTTTAATGGAAAAGTGAGCGGATTGCCTCTCATATTCTATTACTATTATATTTACATATATGTTGTTTGTACAGTTTTATATATTCACTGTTTTGATTACACCAATGTCCAGTTTTAAACTGTTTCCTTTTGACCCTTCTTCACTTATTTAAAATAGTTTATTTGGTACTGTTAAGTTTTACTTTTGTCCTTTTGCTCTTTCTTATGAGTGGGTAGTTGGTGGGAGAAGCTGGTAGGTTTTACTTCTGTCCTTTCACTCTTTCTTATGAGTGGGTGGTTGGTGGGAGATCTGGTAGGTTTTACTTCTGTCCTTTCACTCTTTCTTATGAGTGGGTGGTTGGTGGGAGAAGCTGGTAAAGTTTTGGACTTATGTCCTTTCACTCTTTCTTATGAGTGGGTGGTTGGTGGGAGATGCTGGTTGTTTTCTGCTGTCCTTTTCACTCTTTCTATGAGTGGGTGGTTGGTGGGAGATGCTGGTAGGTTTTTCTGTTGTCCTTTCACACTTACTGATGAGTGCGTGGTTGGTGGGAGAAGCTGGTAGGTTTTACTTCTGTCCTTTCACTCTTTCTTATGAGTGGGTGGTTGGTGGGAGATGCTGGTAGGTTTTACTTGTGTCCTTTCACTCTTTCTTATGAGTGGGTGGTTGGTGGGAGATGCTGGTAGGTTTTTACTTCTGTCCTTTCACTCTTTCTTATGAGTGGGTGGTTGGTGGAAGATACTGGTAGGTTTTACTTTTGTCCTTTTGCTCTGTCTTATGAGTGGGTGGTTGGTGGGAGAAGCTGGTAGGTTTTACTTCTGTCCTTTCACCCTTTCTTATGAGTGGTTGGTTGGTGGGAGATGCTGGTAGGTTTTACTTCTGTCCTTTCATTCTTTCTTATGAGTGGGTGGTTGGTGGAAGATACTGGTAGGTTTTACTTCTGTCCTTTTACTCTTTCTTATGAGTGGGTGGTTGGTGGGAGATGCTGGTAGGTTTTACTTACATCCTTTTACTCTTTCTTATGAGTGGGTGGTTGGTGGGAGATGCTGGTAGGTTTTACTTATGTCCTTTTACTCTTTCTTATGAGTGGGTGGTTGGTGGGATATGCTGGTAGGTTTTACTTCTGTCCTTTCACTCTTTCTTATGAGTGGGTGGTTGGTGGGATATGCTGGTAGGTTTTACTTATGTCCTTTCACTCTTTCTTATGAGTGGGTGGTTGGTGGGATATGCTGGTAGGTTTTACTTCTGTCCTTTCTCACTTTCTTATGAGTGGGTGGTTGGTGGGATATACTGGTAGGTTTGACTTATGTCCTTTTACTCTTTATTATGAGTGGGTGGTTGGTGGAAGATGCTGGTAGGTCTTACTTTTGTCCTTTTGCTCTTTCTTATGAGTGGGTGGTTGGTGGAAGATGCTGGTAGGTCTTACTTTTGTCCTTTTGCTCTTTCTTATGAGTGGGTGGTTGGTGGGATATACTGGTAGGTTTTACTTCTGTCCTTTCACTCTTTCTTATGAGTGGGTGGTTGGTGGAAGATGCTGGTGTCTTACTTTGTCCTTTTGCTCTTTCTTAGGAGTGGGTGGTTGGTGGGAGAAGCTGGTAGGTTTTACTTCTGTCCTTTCACTCTTTCTTATGAGTGGGTGGTTGGTGGGATATACTGGTAGGTTTTACTTGTGTCCTTTTACTCTTTCTTATGAGTGGGTGGTTGGTGGGAGATGCTGGTAGGTTTTACTTCTGTCCTTTTACTCTTTCTTATGAGTGGGTGGTTGGTGGGAGATGCGAGTAGTTCCTACTTCTTTCCTTTCTTAATTCACCCTGAGATCACCACATCTAGTGGACAGGGTAAATTTCAATAAGACTTTAAAACTTTCACATGACTCTCACCTGTGTGTTTGCTTTCAATCCGCCCTGAAATTGCTGTATATTGTGGATGAAGTTTCAATGAAACAATAGGTGTTTACCTGCTCTCAAAAAACACATGTGTGTCGTTTTGTATGTCTTCAAACAGCAGGTGAGCCAAGAGCTGCAGCGTAGGCAGGAAGCTCAGAAGCGCCAGGACAGCGTGGCCATGCCCCCTCCGCCTGCCCCTCCCCCTTCCACCTGGAGAACATTACCACGATGGTAGGTGTCATTCACGACTTCTTGCCTTTGTGGACACAAGGCTACTTACCACTACCACTAACTATTTCAAATGTATAGAAATTCACTCTTTCAACTTTGCGGTGGAGAAATTCATATTCAGAGATGCCAACCAGTATGCAAAAAAAATGTATTTAGTCAGTACTTTTTTGGGGGCTTTGAGTCGGTAAGTCTGTATTTACCTTGAAAAGTGTGTGCTTCTTGTTCAAAGAAAACCCGAGTCAATAGCAGAGGACTCAGAGATTTTGTGGTGAAAGTCTGGAGACACCATACTGAGGGGATTGATAGTCCAAAGACAAGGTGTCGGCCTCTCAACCAAAAGATAGTGGGTTCGAGCCCCGCCAACGATTGAAAATTTTTCTCTTGTTTTTTAGCATCATCTACCCCCTGGTCTAGGTAGGTGGATCGACACCTCGTTTCATCAGAGACGGACGATAAAAGGAGGTCCCGTGTGCATATCACAACATTATGCACGTTAAAGATCCTTGGCTGTTTACAGGGCAGTCCGGACAAAGTTTTAAAAATCCTACCACAACCCCCGGGGTCAGCATATTTGAGGATGTGGATAAATCAAATCAAATAAAAAATGCTACGCTACCATCACACTTTGCCAGAAAGGCCAACGATGGGCAAACTCTTATTATTATTATTTTCTGGAATATTACACACAGGGCGTTGGGCAAGTAGCATTTGTTCACATGGGCAGAGTCTATTATCCGCTTTGAAAAGGTTTATAGCTGTGTATATTGGATATGGAACATTAGCCTCCACATTGTGGGTAAAAAAAAAATAAATGAGGGAAAACAGTCATGGAAATACAATGGTTGTCTATAGCTAACCCCAAATGAGTGGTGAAGCTATGGTTTAATTGTGATTGTCATGATAGCATCTATCTTCTTTCACATCAGCACTAATTAAGAACATTATATTAATGTAAAGACAAACAGCGAGGTAAGGGACAGTGTCAAAAGTAAAAGATACAGATAGAGATACGTGATGACTCCCATAGGAACAAGGATGAGACAAACAGAAGAAAAACATTGTTGACATTGGACACCGTGCAGTGGACAGGTAAGCACCTGTATGGGGATTAGGCGGTCCCGCCCTCCCCTGTCTCCTGCTACCTTGCAGGCGGGTCTTGGTTGACCAAAGGCTAAGGGAGTTAACCCTGACAGAAAATAACAACCTGCTGCCTTGCGTGCTGGTTTTGAGCAACCAAAGGCTAAGGGAATTAACCCTGACAGAAAGTAACAAGGCCTGGTATGAAATTAGGAAAGGCCCCAGGAGCTGTTTATCCAAAAACCAAAGGAAAGAGGCAGACAAACTACTACATGCAATATGTCAACAAGCATGGAAGTCAAAACAGGTGCCAAATGACTGGAAAAAAGGAACGGTAGTACCAATGCACAAAAAGGATCAACCAATGGAATGCTCAAACCATAGAGGGATATCACTACTTAGCGTACCAGGAAAAATGTATGCCAGGATTCTGGAAATGAGACTAAGGAAAATTGCACCTGTGTTTTATTGACTTCGAAAAAGGCATTTGACACTGAGGAGGGATGAATTATGGCATTCCTTAAAAGAACACAATGTAGAGCAAAATTTAATAGAAGCCATTAAAAGTTTTTACAATAAACCAACATGTGCAGTGCGAGTAGCTGGAAATGTATCTGCAGAATTTGATGTAGATATAAGAGTAAGACAGGGCTGTATCGTAAGTCCTCTTTTGTTTATAACATTTATGGATTCAGTCGCAAAGCATCCTCAAAAATGAAGAAAAGGAATGTAGGTATGTGGAAGCTCAAACCTGGTAAATATATCAATGCTTTCATTTGCTGATGACTTAGTTCTGTTCAGAAAATCAGAAAGGAACCTCCAGTCGAATATCAACGTTGAACTAAATAAAAGAGGAATGAGAGTAAATGCAAAGAAAACCAAAACAATGCTAGTAACTAGGGAAGTTAAAACACAAAATCTTAAATTGGGCAGGGAGAATTTAGAACAAGTTCAAAGCTAAAATTATCCAGGAGTAATGATTAACTCAGAATGGAGGAAAAATTAAGAGATAAAATCAGCCAGAGAATCCAAAAGGCAAGTGCAATATATAATCATCTGGGAAACAAGAATTGTCAACAAAAACCAAAATAGCAGTATACAACACAGTTTATTGTCCTACTTTCCTCTATGGCAGTAAAACCTGGACCTTAGACAGTAGGGAATGCAGTAGAGTACAGGCAGCCGAAATGAAATATCTAAGAAGAGCAGTAGGGAAAACTAAAAGAGACAAAATCAGAAACTCAACAATAAGAGATCAAACCAAAGCAGATATCATAAAAACGAAGATAGAAATGAATCAACTGAGATCATTTGGGCATGTTCACAGAATAAATGACAATAGAATAGCTAAATCAGTATACACAGTGCTAAAACTCAAGGTAAAAGACCAAAAGGCAGACCTCGGAGAAAGTGGGAGTAAGATATAAAAGAAGCATTAACGCAAGGAAACAGAAAATGTCAGGACAGGTCAGCCTGGAGAAAGATCATTTTGGGTATCTAAATCCATACACCGGAAGGTAGAAAAAAAGAAAGACATTGGTCAGAATCAAATCATTGGCCCCCACAATCGTCAATGTTTCTGGATTTATAGTGAGCTTTCCTTTCTTGGTGAAATATTTGGGTTTTTGACTTGATTTACCCACATCTTCAACTAAGGTGATATTGGGGATTTTGGTAGGATTTTTAATTTGCTCCGACTGCCTTATAAATAGCCAAAGGATCTTTAATGTGCACAGAGTTTTGTGATCTGCACACAATACTTCCTTTTATCGTTTCCGGTGTGACTATGTGTCGATCCACCTACTTGGAGGGGGGTAGATTTTACTCCAAAAAAACCCATGAAAATTTTTCAACATTCGGCAGGGCTCGAACCCACTACCTTTTGGTTGAGAGACCGACACCTTACCCCTAGACTAGCGCGAGTCCCCCAGAAAGACTCAGGAGTTCACTGGTTTGATTCAGTCTGGTGCCTATGATTTTTAAAATATCTTTATTCCCTTGTATTTGTATTAGATTTTCTTGGTTTCTCATCTTCATCCCTATGAGGCTCTAACACAGTAGTTCTTAATCTTGTTAGAGGTACTGAACCCCACCAAGTTTCGCATTTATGCATTCACTTAAACCCTTTGGAATTCGAACGGAATGGACACCCACTCACACAGTGTGTGTGTCTTGATCACCTCCAAACCCCTATGACTGACTTACCACACCTTGTGGGATACGATCGAACCTAGGTTAAGAACCATTGATGTCACATCTATATCATGTCTATGTTTAATAGTTAAAAACATGCCAAACGTGCTGTAAACGTATTGCTACAAAAGTGGATTTATACACCTTTTTTCCCCAGATTATACATCTTTTCGGGAGTGTCCACCTTTTTTGTTTTAGATTTATTTTATTTTTTAAGTTAGATTTTTTTGGTTTCTCCTGTCCACACTAAGTTTTGTTCATGGGGTTGGCAGCTGTGCTCTTTGCCTAGTTATGAATTGCCTAGTTATTGGGAATTTGGAATTTACTTGAAAATCAATTAATTTGTTTTGTTTATTTTACCTATGGACCCAGCCTTGATAATACTATTTAGCCTCCTTTGATGCCCTGTCCAAATCTGTTAGTGTTCCATTTTATATCTTCAAAACTCAGGCAACAGTCCTATGATGAGCCCCCTCCCTGGCTCTTCACCATCTCCCTATCGCTGGCATGAGGACGGGGCCTTTGGGAAGCAACAGCCTCCGACTACCATGGGCACCGACGGAGCCCCAACCGAGCAAGTGTTCTCTCCCCAACAGTCTGCCAGCACCGTGACCTCTCCCGACCCGTACGCCTTCCCATCACCGGGACCATCTGACCCCTTCTCCCCGACGCCTAGGCCGGGCGGACGGCCTCCACTCCGCTTGCCAAGCTTGCAGACATTTGGCTCATCCAGTCCTCAAGAGGACGACACATCCATGTTTGGAGGAGCGGGACCGAGGGTCAGAACGGGATCGGACCCACTCAGTCAAAGCCCAGAAATGATGATGTCAGGGCCACGAAGACCTTCTGGTATGTGGCTGCCTGAAGGATGTTGTGTCACCAAGGCGTTGTCTTTTGTTTCATTTCCCTTTTCTTTATAGATGAAAATTGTCTGTTACTTTGCAGACTTCTGCAAAAATGCAAATTTGGACAAATCTGCAAACTTGCCAAATTTGTGATTTTATATTTTCGTTTTAATCTATTTGTCAATTGCGTATTGTGATGTTCCGACACGTCTAAAGTTATTTTTCCATTTCTCACATTATGTTATCTTTTCAAATTGAATCCACAGTTTGCCGATATTAAGTTCACAGTTGGCTGTTGCCACTCGCATATTGTGTGTCCTTCTTCTCATTTCTTCACATGCCTTTCATTTTTCTGTTTCCTCATAAGTCACCCTGGTGAATAGGGTCAATTTCAATGAAACAAATGAACGTTATTACTGATTTTGCACGGACTGTAAGTTGTATATCTTGGAGCTGGTGAGAACTGGAAATTATTCAAGTGATGATAATAATGCTTTTGCAGTGCATGCAGGCCATTGAAAGAAATCCCTCAAAAAAATTGTTTTAGGTTAAAATGTGAAGACTGTGTGAGATTGTGCTCTACTTAGGGACAGTTTGGTAGATCCTACTTTTTTCCATTCACTCCTTCACACACTTTTATCTTGCTGTTTCCTGATTCACACTGAGATCACAGTTAATGGTGAACTGAACAAATATAACTGATACAAACGCTATTCTTACTATCTCACGTACGCAGACTCGTCTCAGCCATTTCCCTTTATAATCACTATTTTGTATGCAATTTTTGTACCAGGATCTCGCATGGGCATGCTACCCCTGTCACCGCAGCAACCTCAACAGCAGCAACAACAGCCACAGACCCCGACGATGACAGAAACGACAGCTAATCCTCTTGGCGACTCTGGTCAAACCCGACCGTCTCCGACGATGCCGCCAACTGATCCGTATGCCTTCCCGCCCAGCACACCCCAGGGACAGAGCCCAGGAGACGATCCATTCTCCTCACCTCCTGATCACTTCATGCCTCAGAGACCGAGGGGAGACATGTATCCTGGACCCCCTGCCCAGATGCGACCCCCTGGTCCACGAACTTCTATGCCAGGATCCTCTTACCCTGGATCACCAGTTCGACCTCCAGATCCAGGATTCAGGTATGTGGATCATTCTTTCTTCACTCATTCATTATTTGATATTGATAACAAGCTATTATTGATGATTAGCTATGACTTTAAGCGCTTCAAAATGTGATGTGAGTCATCATGATGAATGGATATTTACTGTACCAAATGTTTCAAAATGAGACTTTATTTCATGTCTGAAATTAAACGCACAAAGATGATCGAAGAAAAATAAAGCCTTTCCTTTCCCATAATCATTCTTTATTTTTTTAAACTTTAACTCTTTCTTTTGTCAGACATCCTTTGGCTCGATCTAATAGTATGCCAGATCCCTACAGCATGCCAGTGGGCACCCCTAGGCCTACAATGGACCCATCGATGACACGGTCATTGTCTGAGGTCGGCCAGGAATCTATGCATATGTATAGAGGGCGAATGTCATTACCACCGGCAGAGGTAGGGAGACTTGGGCAACGCTTTGTCGTGTCTTTTCCATCATCTTTATTCCATTTTTTTTTTGGGTCTCTTTTCATTTGCTCGTTTGATTTGAATTTGATGTTCTATGTGTTGTCTGTATGTGAATGTCATCTCACTTAACTTAGCATTAACAGTCTTTTGGTGTGGAAATGCCATTTCTGCCATGTCTCTCCTTTCTGTCTTATGCATTTTATGAGACCTTGTATATGATGTCCATTTATTCTTCTTCTTTTTCTTGTTCTTGTTCTTGTTCTTCTTGTTCTTTTCTTCTTCCTCTTCTTCTTCTTCTTCTTCTTCTTCTTCTTCTTCTTCTTCTTCTTCCTCTTCTTCTTCTTCTTCTTCTTCTACTACTTCTTCTTTTTCTTCTTCTTCTTCTCTCCTCCTTTTCTCTTATTCTTTTGCTCCTCTTCTGCTCCGCTTTCTTCCTCTTTTCTCCTCCTCCTCATTTTCTTTCTCTTTTCTTCTCAACATTCTCTGAGCCTTATTTTTATTTTCTCTTTTTGTTTTTTTCTTTCTTTTTGTTTCAGTCCTCTTTTCTTGTTCTTTGAATGGGAGAGAAGTGTTTTTTCCATATTCGTTCTTCAGTGTTAAGAAGTAATTTTTTGGTCCCTACCACAAGCATTCTATAACCTTTACAAGTTGGGTTATATGAGTGCTAATGGTGACTTATCTCCCTTTCTATTATCCAGAATCTAGCTCGACTCACGAGTTGGCTTTAGTTTTGTCATTTCTTGTTCTTGAAATTAAAGAATTAGATTAACGTAAAACGACAATGATGTCGATTTTGTGTTTTTATTCTTGTATTCATTCAGTTCTCTTTCAAGCTAGAGGACTTCTCTTTTTCTTTCTTTTTCGTTATTGCTTTCATCGATCTTATTGCATTTGTTTTTAACATGCACTTCCACCCCAAATCCCTGCTGTGCTCCTGGCTATTTCAGTCTTTTATCATATTGAATAACACTCCTGTCTGTCTGTATCATAACCGCATCATTTTCAGCTGCTCTCCCTCTCCTCCTTACCCCCTATCTCTCTGTCTTTACTTACAATCGTGTGTGTGAGTCAGCATCCATTTTGCTTCATTGAAGGACTTGTTCTTGTTGTGTTATTACTTCTTATGACAGTTTGCATCATCCTCGCAGGTAAAAAAAATGATCAAAATTTTGACTGCATTTGCAAAGTTCATTGTATTTTGGTAGAGGCTGTCATGGTTTATACCTTGTTGTAAGAGTTTTGAAATTAGTTTTCTTGTTGAGCTTTAGGTCAGATGTCCTCTCCTTCCCTTATCAGTGTCAGTTTATTGAAGTATGGAGTGGAATGGAGGTGGGGGGGGGGGGGTGAGAGAAAGATAGTTGAGATAGGTAATGACACAAAGCCCTAGTGTCTTCTTCCATTTGGCAGATGGAATGGGACAATGCAGAAAGTAACCAGCTTCATGAAGCAGTCCTTAAAAGGCCATCAACAACTAAAAAACCCACAAAACAACAGCAAAAAACACACACACACGTAAACCACAACAACAAAAACACCAACAAAAAACACAAACAACAAAACAAAAACAACAGAGTGTATTCAGCCACCTCCGTATTGGAAACTCATGATCTGCATGTTGATGATACTGCATTGAAATGTTATTCCAAAGGGATAAATACAGACTCTGTTGGGATCTTGAACTGAGACAGATTTTCAAATTTGTACAAGAAAGGGAACTGGATCACCAGATTTAGTGTACTCATGAGCTGTCTCTTCGGTGAGGTGAGGCAGCTAAAGAGGGCAGCATCCTTTTACTGCTTTGCCACCAGGGGTAATAGTACAAAGGAGTCACAGTGGAGTGAAGTCAGAGGTGAAAATGACCATAAATGACGACTCCACCAGTAAAAACAGAACAAACACGTTTTTGTCTTTACATTGTTTTTTTTATGCGTTTGTTCTGTATTTATTGGTGGAGTTTTTGACCAGGGGTGATAGGTAAACTTGCTGTATACTTTCGTACTTCGCTGCTAAGGGTTCTTTCCGAGCATGCAGCTTTCACATGCTTTCGATGATGAGATGTGACAGAGGGAGACATGAAGGAGAAGTATCGAGAAAGAGCAACGATGAGCTCTCTTGAGAGCCATATGTGCATCCATGCATGAAAAAGACTGAATGGCTGATTGAAAATTTTGAAGGAAAAACCAATTGTTGCCTACCTAAAAGGATGTGAAAGTTAAGAACGAAGAAAGTGTTGGGCCTTGCATGTCATTGTTTTTGTTTTGTTTATGTCTTTCTGAGGAGAATGTGAACAAGATCAGAGTCGAGTATGCATGCATATCTGCTTGATGAATCCCTTTCATACTCATACAATAATAAATGACATCTGTTGTAGATTTTGGATGTCGAGTACATCGATAGAATATATAGACCTGAAATAGTTGAACAGTTGCTCTGGTCATCGAATTTTTGCCTCCTATCAATCCGTCCAAGAACGTGGACATTTTCCACTTCAGGTCCAGTCACAATATAGTCCTTTTTATTCACTCCAAAAAAAATATCACTTACTGCCAGTCATCTTCTCTCTCTGTTTTCCCAGTTATTCTCATTCTACCTCATTTATTAAATATTACAGTTTTACAGTAATGTTTTGAGCACCTTTTCATCCATGTCTGTGCATTTGGTTTTCTACTCGTTCATTTGAGTAGTCTTTTTATTTTACTTCTTATGTACCTTGGATTATCTTGTTTAAGACTTTCTCCTGTAATCGAAGGACGTGACGCATTTTCTGTGAAATCTCTGTTGCGATTAATCTTAGCAATGACTGCTTTTGTCTTTTAATATTCTTCTTGCCATGGCTACCTCAGCCTTTCACCTGAAATTCCTCATTACTCTTTTTTTTTGAAAATGTTCTTTTTATTTCGTCTCCTTGGAAAGCATAGTGGCGTTGGTGGCCGGATGGTTAGGCTATCACGGATCATGAGGTTCCGGGTTCAAATCCTAGCAAAGCTATGTATGATGTTGTGTTCCTTGGGAAAGACACTTTACACACATTTCACCACTCGACCCAGGTGCAAATGGGTACAAGCACTAGCTTGGGAGTGAAAACCTGTATTAGACTAGCGTCCTGTCTAGGAGGTGAATATTATCACTTGTTCGACTTCGTGCCATAAAAACCAGGATAAGCTCCGGCTCTATGGGCTGTAATGGCCTTGAAGGAATTTTAGTTTTACTCTGTAAGCGTTAGTGTTATTCATTTTGTGTCATTCGAGACCTCAGTCAGTGCCAATGTCTTTTACTGTGAAAAAACACACACTTTGAATATGTGAGTCCTAGTGGTTGTGGCAGGTATGGCTTTACTATCAGGAGCAGTGATGGCTGCCTTTGTTTGTTTGGCGGGAAATGCTGGTAGATCAAACTTCTTTCCTATCTCTCTTTTACATTTCTTTCATCTGTGATGTATCATCTTAATTCGCCCTGAAATCAAATCCACCTATGGTGAACATGGTAATTTTAGAGGAGTGTCTGCCTTTGTCTTCTGATCTTTTGTGTCATTTTGCTTCGGTCCAGGAGGAAATCAAGTCCATTCAAAAGATCTTTTGAATTTCACATCTCTACTCTTGACCTGCAGTTCCTTCAGATGTTGCCTATCTATATGATATGCCCATAAGCTGTTGTCTTTCTCTGTCTCTGTCTCTGTCTCTGTCTCTGTCTCTGTCTCTCTGTCTCTCTCTCTCTCTCTCTCTCTCTCTCTCTCTCTCTCTCTCTCTCTCTCTCTCTCTCTCTCTCTCTCTCTCTCTCTCTCTCTCTCTCTCTCTCTCTCTCTCTCTCTCTCTCTCTCTCTCTCTCTCTCTCTCTCTCTCTCTCTCTCTCTCTCTCTCTCTCTCTCTCTCTCTCTCTCTCTCTCTCTCCCTTCTCTTTCTCTCCTCTCTCTCTCTCCCTTCTCTCTCTCTCTCTCTCTCTCTCTCTCTCTCTCTCTCTCTCTCTCTCTCTCTCTCTCTCTCTCTCTCTCTCTCTCTCTCTCTCTCTCTCTCTCTCTCTCTCTCTCTCTCTCTCTCTCTCTCTCTCTCTCTCTCTCTCTCTCTCTCTCTCTCTCTCTCTCTCTCTCTGTGTCTTTGTGTCTGTCTGTCTGTCTCTCTCTCTCTCTCTCTCTCTCTCTCTCTCTCTCTCTCTCTCTCTCTCTCTCTCTCTCTCTCTCTCTCTCTCTCTCTCTCTCTCTCTCTCTCCCTCCCTCCCTCCCCCCTTCTTTGCTTCCATATCATAATGCTGTTCTCTTGTTGGCTGATGTATATATATATACTTATTATCACACACGTTTCCTTCCTAGAATTTTCTTTGATTTTCATGTAACTTTGCACAAATTTGGTGATCAGGATCCATCTTTCATTCCTTGTAGCAAATTCTTTTACTTGGGATGTGGATATTGACATATTATGAGGCTTTTATTTGCTAAACGAGCAAACTCACAATTTATCATCAGCCTATTATGATCACATTTCCTCCTATTTATTTATGTATATTATTTGTTTGTTATTTTAACCATTTTTTCTGCTTACTAGCATCAGTATATGAATTACATTTCAAGTCCTTTCTTCTGCCTCTCGAAGTTGTGTAGATTTTTTTGTTTGTTTGGGTAAACGGTGATGAAGACGCAAACAATTTTCTACATCTTTTACCCCCATCCCTTCTCAAAGAACTCATTTTAATGTTGTGTTTATTTTTCCTGTTGGATTAACAATGTGACAATGGCTGCCATTTATACTATCCTTCCGTCTATCTGCCCTCCTCGTTTGTGTACTGTCCCTCCAGGGGCTTGCCCACTTAGGCCCACAGAGAAATAAGCTAATGCCTCGCTCTCCTTGGGCCACCTTTCCTTTTATGCCTGCTTTTCCGGTAAGTGACTCACCCTCCTCATCCCATCCCATAATGCACCCTGTTCTCATTACTCGTTGGCTTTTTATTTTTTAAATTGTAAAATTGTTTGGGTTTCTTTTTTTCTTTTTTTTCTTCCTGTTTGTTTTGGTAAAGTTTTCCTTTCTTTTGCGTTGACAATTTAAGAATTTTACTTGAAGAAGTTTTTTGGGTTTTTTTTTAGTTGCTTTTTTCCTTTGGTTTTTAGTTTTGTTATTTTGTTTTTTGGTGGTTATTTCAATTTTTATTATTGTTTTATTAATTTTTTTTAACCCACATCCTGCACCAAACCTTGCTCTGTATTAATTTCAAATAATCCTATGTTTTGTTTTGTTCAGTCTTTTTTTTGGCTTGCTTCATACTCAAGTATAACCACCCCCACCCCTCTCTCTCTCTCTCTCTCTCTCTCTCTCTCTCTCTCTCTCTCTCTCTCTCTCTCTCTCTCTCTTTCTCTCTCTCTCTCTCTCTCTCTCCCTCTCTCTCTCCCTCCTCCCCCCCCCTCCCTCCCTCCCTCCCTCCCTCTCCCTCTTTTTTCTTCTTCTGTGTGCTTTCATGCCACTCCTGTACTCTGGCTTAGCTGCCTTTGCTAACGTTATTCACCTTGTCAGGGATACCTGCATTCTGAGAAACTTGCACATTTAATAACCTATTTACTAACGCACGGCTGCATTAAAAATTTGTATGTGGCTCCATTTACTCAATCATATTTGTATTAAAGGCTAGTGCAGTCTGCGTTTTTAAATATTTATTTGTGATAAGGCTAGTGATTTCTTCTGTCAATCTTTCCTGAGTCATTTTTATTTTAGGAGGGTGGGGGATTGGGTGGTTGTTTTTGCTGTATTAATATTTAATTTTTGGGAAGAATTTCAAACAAGATACTTACAGGTCTAGAGGTGAGAATCCATAGCCAGGCAGCAATAATATTTTTTCTGTTTCGTTGCAATAGGTAATGGCAATGTTGTGGGGGAGTGGGATTATTCATATGAAGAGGAAGATGAAATTCAAATGTAAGGCCTAATAAGTAGAAAACAAAACAGATATTAATTTCTTTGAATTTCCCCAAGACTTGTGTGTAAATTGTGTCGTTAATTAAGCTTGAATCCCTTTTTGTTTGGTAACTTGAGTTATTGCTTTTGTTAATTTTGATCTAACTTTGATTTTTTTCTTCTGGTTACCTGCTTTTTTTAATATTTCGATTATTTCTTTTAAAAACAGAGACTGATTTTGGTGTGTTTAAATAACATCTATAGTTTTTTTCCCCTCTTAAGTTAAAATTGGTCATGGTGGAAAATTGGTCATGGTGGAAAATTGGTCATGGTGGCTGTTCTATTCCCCTGAAGAGGACTCAGTAGTTCAGAGGCAAGGTGTTAACCTCTCAACCAAGATGTAGTGAGTTCGAACCCCGCCAACGGTTGACAAAAGTTCTCGATTGTTTTCAAGTAACATCTTCCCCCTGGTTCCGGTAGGTGGATTGACGCCTAGCCCCATTGGAGACGGAGGATAAAAAGGAGGTCCCTGTGTGCAGATCACAACACTGTGCTCGTTAATGATCCCTTGGCTGTTTACAGGGCAGTCCGGACAAAATTTTTAAAATCCTACCAGAAACCCAAAGATATATCACCTGAGTTGTCGATGTGTGTAAATCAAATCAAATCAGGGTCTTCCCTGGTGCCACAGGCTGTTAACTCGCTCAACCGTAATGCCTATATTAACAATATGAATTCCATTACGCTTCAGCCCTAACACTGATAAAATTGGTATGGAAATTTCCTTTTAGTTTGGGATAACTCGTTGGGTTAAATGAAGCATAGCAATAGAAGAGAAAGAAAGTAGAGCACCTTTTTGAATAGACAGTAAATAACACTAGTCTTGTAACTTCCTGACTTGTGAGTTGAAAAAGAAAAAGAAATGAGGTTAAATACCTGAGGCTGAGGCAAGATGGAACCCTAGGTCGCCTAGGGTTGAGCGAATTAACCAACTTTAGATGTTAAATCTTACAATTACAAAGAGAAGATGCTGCTACCAAAAAAAGTATCATTATCTGTCGTCCTTCTCACTCTTATAGTACAGGCGGCATTGCATGAAAAGCTTAGAAATGGGTTTATTCCATTTGAATGGAAACAAAGCTGATGTGCTAGTGATGAAAGAAATGGATTTATTGAAAATTTGTTTTTTTTTTATTTTGAATTTTTTTGTGGCTATCTCTGTGTGTGTGTGTGTGTGTGTGTATGTGTGTGTGCCTTGTAAATTCATTTATTGAAATGCATATATTTTTTTTAACACTCAACAGCAAAAAATCTTTTTATTTATTCCCTTTCTTCTTTTTGCCTTACCTTCCATCTCCCTTCTTCACCCACTTCTCTATTATTTTATTCTTTCTTAATCGCATGCATGTAAGTGACTGGGGTTCTTTCCCTCTGCGTTATACTTTGTTGCATTTGGCAGATATTCTTACATCTTCAGATGGTTTCTTTTCCTCCATCCCCTCATCCTTTTTTTTTTTAAAGTGATGAATCTCATATTTTTTTCTCTTTTCCCCCCACCTCCCACCCCCTGTTTTTTAAAGTACAGTAATAGGTTGTTCTTTTACCATAACAATATAAAACAAGGTATAAAAAAAAAAAAAAGAGAGAAGGTTATGGACATATTTACATATAAATTTAACACAAGAATTGGAGGCACCTTTATAAGAAAGGATTATCTTTCCATTACTGTGAATCGATGAATGTTGAAAACCTGAGCTGCTGAAGAAGAGAACATAAAGAGGACAAGAATTCATCTGATGTAGAAAATTGAAGGAGATCTAAGAAGCAAAATAGAAAATTGAAGGAGAAATAGAAACGTAATGGTTCATTAAGTCCATTTTTGCCTCTCAGTTCACCATAAACTGTCAAGCAGACATTAAGCCACTGTGGCTCAATGCTATGAATTTGTTAAATTATTATTCCAGTTTTTTACTGTATCATTTATTTGCATATTTCCATCTAGCCTCCACCCTCACATTCCTTTCCTCAATATTCCCAACCCTCTCTTTAGTCTTTCATAAATACGTCAACATTAAAGCATGAACATGAACCATAATAAATATAAGAAATTGTTTCATCTAGCCTGTAGCAAGTGTGTTTGCCTGATTCGCCTATCCCTTGCATGGGCAATGCATTGCATTCCTACCGCTCTTGTCTGTAGTTTTTATGAATGCTTTGTATGAATTTAGTGTTTGATTAAGCAAAAAGCATGTCAGTTTGATTTCAAGTTGTTAGATATTGCGTGAATAATTTTTGTTTGTCTTCCCCCCCCTCTTATTTATTTGCCACAATTGAAATTTTGTTGGAAAATAGTTTTGCTTCCATTAGATAGATGCACAGCATTTAGTTGTTTTTAAGTTTGCAAAAAATGTTGCCCTTTAGTTGAGTTTTTCATGAAACAAAACACTCTTTGTGTTAAGAAAATCAGCATGATGAGAAATTGTGTTCTCTAGTCAAATAATAATGCTGTTATATAACCTCTCCTCAAAATATCATTTCTTAATAGCCAATGGTTGGCAAGGGTTTTTGGTGGATCTTTCTTATATCCCTTCATTCGTTTACACCTGTCTTTTAATCATCTTGAGATCAACTCTATGTGGACAGGATGAATTCCAATGAATCAGATCAATCATGTCTTGAGAAACTTTCTTCTGCTCCTTTATGTTCTCCCTTCTTTTAGCCTGTTTTTCTCCTTTTAAAAACATAAGTAAAACTGAAAGCAAGTCTTTGATGAGTGTCAGGGGCCCTGTTGATTAAAATATTTATTATTATTTTGTCTGACTGAAGTTAGTCTTGTCCCTCTCTTCTTTATATTTTCTCTTTCTTTCTCATTTTGTTCTCTTTTGATTCAACTTAACACCCCCCCCCCCATTTTTCTCTCCTTTGGGTTCATTTTTGTTAATGAGGATGAGAATTATATTTAAGTGTAGGAAACTTCCTCATTGGAAAGTTGAAAGGCTAACCTTTAACTGACATGTTTAGTTTTGATTTGAACATTTTACAGTACTACCTATTCTTTGTAACGCATTATCTGCATGCAAATAAATTTGTTTTAAGCTCAATGAAACAAAAGCCAAAAGAAATCTTAAACTGAGCTCAAAGGGCTTATGATTGTTAAGTTGATTCTTTATTAAATCAAATTATCATAATATATCCAGAACAGATGATATTGAGTAGATCTAGTATTATCCTGTTTTATACATCCTACAAGGGGAGAGAAAAAAATCTTGACAAAATGAAGGCATACATGTATAGTTATTTATTAGTATCTTAATCATTTGTAAACTACGGTGTTAAATGATTACTAAGCAATAAGATACAAACTTTCCTCATTAAGGATATTATAGATAAAGTGCACCTTATCTAAATGATGTTATCAGTCACTTACCACTCTCCTTTTCATTTATCTACGCTAACGTTATCAGCAGTGACTGAAACCGCATGGAAGTATGCCTTTTAAAAAGAATCCGTGGGGGGGGGTACTAAACAAAAAAAAATATTGACAAAAAAACCAAAACATTACCCTCTTTCTCATAATATAAACAAAAAGAAGTTTTAAAATATTGACTGTAATTGAAAAAAGAGACAAAAAAAGCAGTGAAACGGTTAACTTTAATGAAAATGCTTTATTTTGATATATTTTACTAGTACTCTTTATTTCCTACAAATTTTCTTAGACATGATTTTGTTTTTGTTTTTTTCAAATTGAGAGAGAGACAGGAAGAAGGGGGTGGGGTGCTGTTTTGCTGAAATTCTTGATTTATTCATTTTTATCATTGAAAAAAGTACTTATTGTGGGCTTGTGCTAATAGATTTACACTGAGGTACAGCTTTCTCAGGTCACAAGCATAAATTTGTTTTTTTGATTTTTGACTGCTGTAAAGGTTCTTTTCTAATAGTAAAATAATGACATTCATGTATATCAAATCTTTCACCTTGCCTCTCCTCCTCCACCTCATCTCACTCAACATGCACACACACACACACACACACACACACACAGAAACATTGATATTTGTCTAGGGTTGCGGTGGGGAACTTTGTCCCTAAAATTGCTTTTAATGAGAATTCTCATTTTGAACATAAATTAAAGGGAAAGAAAGTGTTGGGTTTGTTTCAAAATTTATTATTTTTAAATGTTTCATGTTGTTATCATGTCTTTGATTTTCCAACTGCAGGATGGCGGCGAAGGGCAGCCAGGAGGAAGTATCCCACATCACCAACTGCGTGTCATCCTGGGGCAACAGACCAAGCTGAGAATGGCTAAAAAGCAAGAGGAGGCAGAGAGGATGATGCAAGGACCGCCTCCACCCGTTGGATGGCCAGGACCTGAAACCAGTGGTAAGGCAGGGCATTTATATTAGAACCAGCCGCTGTGTTACACCCCAGGTGATATCGAGTATGATTATTAGATCGGGTCAGTATCCAATAGTGAGATTAAGTGGGTAGGTAGGAATGGTGCTGTTCCTACTTTTTAATATTTACATTGCCAGCTTTAGGTGAATGAATTTCTACTCAAAGATGGCGGGAAACAATCAAGTTTTCCTCAATGAAACGTCTCTTTGGGTAGAAATATCTCTCATTTGAAAATAATCTTGGGATCATTCGGGACCTTCGTGCAAAATATGGTGATAGAACCTTTGAAGCATAAAGAACAACCAACTCAGAGTTACATGTATGGAGTTGAAAGAAAGAAAAAACGTTCTTGAAATTGGAATCAGTGAAAGTAATACTGGAGAAATCAGGCGGACATTAGAGAAAGCAAAACCATATTTTCCAAGAAATTTAATTGTTACTTTTTAAAACATTAATGTCTGAGGGATTTTATGTTTTTAGAAAAAGAGATGCAAAAATTATCTTCCAACCAAGCGAATTACAGATATGTTGATTAAGGGTTTTGTTTTTTTCTTTTCAATTTCGAATATTGCTTGAGCACTGTGTTTTACCTCGTCGAGAATTTAAAGTGTTGACTTTTGTCCCTCAATGCTTATTTTAGCTTTGCATCATCAGTGACAGTATTTAAAAAAAAAAGAAAATCATCAGTAGCAGTAAAACGTACAGAAATGTACATGTCGTCATTGAAAGAAGGTAAAAGAAACAAATGAAATTATGAGTATCAATTGTGCAGAACCTGATTATCAACTATGGCCAACATTTACAATGACTCATGCAACTCTTTCAAATCACAGAAGGCATGGAAGGCTATGCGCCACGACTGCCGTTCAGAGGACCTGCGCTGAGAGGTCCCTTCATGCGACAGCCGCACCCAGGAATGGGGCCTCCAGGGGGCAAGGCCTCCATACTACCCCGGATCAATGCCAAGGCCACAGCATGCTGGCGAACAGTATGGACCACCTGGTCAGGTCAGTGAGCGTTGCTTTTTGAAAAGTGCACAGCAAATTTTGTGTGAACGTCTGTCGCCCTGTATTGGGTGGGCAGGCTGGTGGCTGGCGGATACTACCGGTGGGTTTTGTTATTTGATTTGATTTTACCCACAACTGAGGTGATCTCTGGGGTTTTTGGTAGGATTTATAATTTTTCCCAGACTGCCTTGTAAACAGCAAGGGGTGTTTAACGTGCACCGTACGTTCTGATTTGGACACGGGACCTCCTTTTCATTGTCCATCCACGATATGACTAGGTGTCGATCCACCTACCTGGAGCAGGGGGTAGATTTTACTTTTAAGAAAACGAGAAAATGTTTCAGCCGTCGGCGGGCCTTGAACCCACGACCTTTAGATTGAGAGGCTGACACCTTGCCTCTGGACTACGGAGTTCCCCACCTACCAGTAGATGCTATCTCTTTCTTTAATCCTTGCTAGTTTTGTTTTGTTTTGGATTCACCCTGAGATAACTGCATGTGTTGGAGACAGTAAATTTTAAATTAACAAACAAGCAAACATTTTATTGGAATAATATTGTTATCTTGTGCACAGTTTGTAAAATTTTAGCTTAGTTTTGTCACTTGTAAGTTGTTTATATCACATATACTTTAAAAAGAGAGAAAAAAAAGAATTGTCTTTAACAAACTTCTTTACGTGATCTGGAAGATAAAATAAGAAAAGTTAAAATTTTCTTCTCCGCTTAACACTGTAAGAGAAAAATGCAGTGAAGGAGACTATGTGTGTCATTCTGCAGTGTTTGCTTTGTTTCTTTTCCCTATGTCAGGAGGGACTGATGACAGACCAACGCAGTCATTTTATGCCCATGATGACCGACAGAATGGGTCAGGCATCGTCCCAACCTACAACTCCTACTGGGGGAATTCCCACCTCTCAACCAATGAGTAACATGGGACCCTTCATGAGCCAGCCTGTGGAAGGGGGAGGCAATGCAAGCTCCAATTCCCCCACCTCAGCCTCAGCCTCAGAAACAACCAGCAGTGCAGCCAGATGCAGGGAAGGTTCCGGCAAAGATAGCGCAACCAGGATCTGAAGAAATAATGCCAGGTGAGCTATCAGCGGAGCTGTGTGCGTGAGAGAACGAGACAGATAGATTTACAGACAGAGAGACAGAGATTACTTAATTAGAAGTGGCATTTAAAAGCACTCAGTCTGTGCAATCTTTGGTACTTAAAAAATGCTGTGTTCCTAGGGAAAGACACTTTTCATGGATTTCTTCACTGGATCTAGGTTGAAAATGGGTACCAGCTTCAGTTCGGCAGTAAAATTTGTCAAAGACTAACGTCCTGTCCAAGATGCAATGTTCTGTAATCTCTTCCACTTCAAACTATAAAAACCTGGATACACTCCAGTTCTATGGATCATAACAGCCTGGAAGGAAGAGATTTAGAAGAAAGTAAAAGAAACTAAGGGCAGGTTTATTTCCATATATACAATGATCATGATTATTGTATCCAAAATAAAGCATGAACTACTTCCTTTTTTTTTTTTAGACACAAAGAGTGCCGAGGCAGAGACAGGTGGTGCCAACACAGCGGAGGAAAGTGCCGTGACTGAACAGGAGGCTCTCTTGTCTGGTATGGACGACAAAGCCCCAAGCCATCTATCTCCTCGGAGGACGATAAGAACGAGGAGGATGATTTACTGAGTGAGTTTGAAAATGACTTGTATATAGCATCTAAGTGTTGGAAACTCTCACTCTGAATATGTTTTATAGAGGAGTCTCAGTAGGTTTTGTTTACAGCTGGTTAGAACACTTATAGTCGAGGATATAAGTGTGTGTGGATTTTTTTTTGTAGCTGATATTTTCTGATTGCATGTCTGATTTCAACCAGGGGTGATGATAAAACCCCCTACACACAAACAAGTTAAATTTTCAGTGAACACAATTCATTGAGATAATAAATGCCAAAAAGTCGGGATTTGATCCTTTAGTAAAGCTGGCAGTCCAAACCACTCTCACTGCCTTACTATCATCTCGATGACTTGCATAAAAATGTTTTATGTATATCTTAATGGCAATAGGTTATGTTTGCAAGGCCATTTTCATTTCAGAAGACTCTTTATGATTTGTACACACAAAGTTCCATGTTTTTAAATTTGTTCGCACTTCGTCTGTGATAGCATTTAAAAGGTTTAGAAACTAGTAACATATAGTGATATGTAACATTACCTTTATTTTCAAGTACTGAGCGAGTTCTAAATTCAAAAATTTCTCATCAGGCTTGTTCCCCATTCCGGAATCGATGGCACGTTTGACATCCTGAAGTACGCTGACCCTGATTTGGACCTTGACTTGGACGATAAAATGTTTGAGCACTTAGACTTCATGGAGGATGAAAAGGCGGCCAGTCACGGAGGGGATACTAAAAAGGAGGAAGATGACAAAGAGAAACAATTGGAGAAGTAATTTTTTTATCCTTTTTCCACAGTTTCTGTAGGGGAGTTTGAAGAAAGTAATAGAAACGAGGTAAAGGGATATTAAAGAATAAATTGATTCCCACAACCAAGAAATGTCAAGCGACAAATGTTACCATAGAGTCTGCAGGGCCACAGAAAGAGGGGAAAATCAAGGAACAGATGGTGGAGAGAACTGTAAGATGTGAGGATGACTTTGAGGGAGGTGGAAAAAGATGGCACAGGACAGGGACTGATAGAGAGCTCTCCCCATAATAGGGATAATAAGGCCATGATGATGGTGCTGAAATAGATGAAAAAAATGACATTTTCCATTTCAACAAAAATAGGAGTGACTAGATCTTCCATTTTAACAAAAAGAGGAATGACTAGATCTTCTATTTTTACAAAAATAGGAGTGACTAGATCTTCCATTTTAACAATAAGAGGAGTGACTCTTCTCTTTCAACAAAAAGAAAGAAAAAAGGAGTGACATCTTCCATTAAAAAGAAAAGGAGGCAAGAAACAGAATAGTAGAGAATTGGATGATATTTATTAAGAGCATTTCTTTTGGTGAATTGTTTTCGTCTTCTCTCAATGCTAAAAGCGAATATAAGAAATGTCTTGTTACACCCTTCCATTGTCATTCTTTCTCATCAGCAAAGAGGATAGTTTGAAACAAGAAAAGGGAGCAGACGGAAGTTCCAATAAGACAACGGATTTCCAGGCCCAATTTTTGGAATTCAACCAAAAGCAGCAGATGGAAACCAAGAAAGAGAAAGGGAAAGAGGAGGAAATCAAATTGGAACAGAAAAGCGACGAGAAGACGGACGTCGGTCAAATAGCTGCTATTCTTCAAAGTTCAGAGGCATTATCAGGAAGGTATGTATTTTATTACATGAATTACGATACATTAACCAAATATGTGGATAAAATAACGAACAAAGAAGACAGAAGAAACATTTGAGATTATTCTATTAGTAATGTTACATTATTTGTTTTTCTCTTTGTTGATCACTTTTGATTTCACTCCACCATGGCTCTTTTTGTAAGATGTTTTAAGTCACTTCAAAATGAGAGTACAACAACAATGCTTTTAAAGGATTTAAGACAACTCATAGATTATTTGGTATATTGTCCACAGTGTGAAATGATTGGGGAGGTTTTAGGGGAGGTCCTACACTTTTTTTTACTCCTGGTTTCTTGGGGTTTTTTTTTATCATTGTGAATGTCTCGAGTTTCCAACGAATATTTATTAAATTCGCGTCAATCTTTACAGCAGACTGTATTGTTAAGATACTTTAGTATGTAACACTATTTGGTTGAAATGAAAGCTTTCTTTCTTTCCTTTCTCCAGTAGCATAAATTAAATCCCTGGCTGTTTTTTTTTTCAATTTTACCTGCCTCTCTCTCTCTCTCTCTCTGTCTCTCTCTCTCTCTCTCTCTGTCTGTCTCTCTGTCTGTCTCTCTCTCTCTCTCTCTCTCTCTCTCTCTCTCTCTCTCTCTCTCTCTCTCTCTCTCTCTCTCTCTCTCTCTCTCTCTCTCTCTCTCTCTCTCTCTCTCTCTCTCTCTCTCTCTCTCTCTCTCTCTCTCTCTCTCTCTCTCTCTCTCTCTCTCTCCTTCCTCTCTCTCCTCTCTCTCTCTCTCCCTCCCTTCCTCCCTCCCTCTCTCTCTCTCCTTCTCTCCCTCTCCTCTCTCCTCCCTCCCTCTCTCCCTCCCTCCTCTCCTCCCTCTATCCCTCCCTCTCCTCTCCCTCCTCTCTCTCTCTCTCTCTCTCTCTTCTCTCTCTTTCTCTCTCAATGCCATACATTTCTCATTTTCATTGTATCAATGCTTCCTATATTTCCCTAGATTGGTTGGTGGGGAAGATATCAAGCCTCAAGGTGAAATGGTGTCCAATATGGCTGGTTCTGCAGGCATGATCCGCACACCGTTCACACCCACTATGCAAATGTCACCATCCCAAGGACCCGCCCAGTCAGGATCTTCAGGCCTGCCATCACCCAAGGTCAGTTGTTTGTATTTTAATGTTGTCACTTTCTCCCTCTACTCTCTATAGATAGTATGAGCGGTTGGTGGGCACTGCTGGTAGGTCCTACTTCTTTTTTTCCCTCCACTCTTTCACTCATTTTTCATTTTGCTGGTTCCTCTTCATTCAATTTGAGATCACCACACATGGTGGACAGGTAAGTTTCAATCAAACAAACAAAAAGTTTAAGTGCTAGGTGCCATGGAAAGCTGCCTTGCATTCTATAGTGAAGATAATGACATAAGATAATATGAAAGCCCCATAGGAACAAAGACCAGACAAATATAAGGAATAGACAGGAAAAATCCTGGCCACCATGGGGATCGAACCCAAAATTGGCTATATGTCATTAGTTTGAGTGGGGATGAGTGAAAGGGTGAAATTAAGAAGCTAAAAATCTTTTTGAATGTCCACAGTGTGAAAAAAGGTTGAATGTCCTGCCTGGACGGGTCCTTGGGATGGTGACACAATACACTACTTCCACCAATAAATAGATGAAAACGATGAGCCGGTAAACTGATCAAAAACAGTGCAGTCTATGCTGTTTCTGACTTGTAGATCTACTTGTAGTACTAGTGGTAGTAGTTATTGTGTTGTGAGTTTGCAGAGAAAGCGGGTTACATCAAAGGCTTCATTGCCATCAGTAAAAAAAAAATCATAAAAAATCAACCATTCACGTCAGTAAGCTTGTTCCGGTGGGAAACAGAAGTAGAATAATAAGCCTAGAATATGCTCCATACCACAATCGCGTATACGCGATTTTCTATAGTTATGGCACAGCAACGTTATGACACATGTGCAACAATTGTACTATGGCGTAAATGTAGCATGATGCGACAATGGTAGTCTGAGTTAAGCGGCTCAAACTTTTTTTATTTATAAAATAGCCACCAATCAGATCATTTCTTAAAATAGAAGGTAGCCTTGCGTGGAACCCTGAAGTCACGCTTTTCCTAATGCATGCATTATAGCATTTTTTCTTTGGGAACTATATTGCGCAGGTGGTTGGCAGGTGCTGCTGGTATGTCCTCATTTTCTTTCCTTTTCTTCTTTCACTTACCTTGCTGCTTCCTCTTAATTTACCCTAAGATTACTGCATATGGTGGGCGGGTTAAATTCCAATGAAACAAACCAAGTGAACTATGTTACATCTTGAGAGTTTTGAATAACATGCCTTGAACTCTGCCCTTGCTGTCTTTTCTTTTTTCAGATAATGCATTCACCTCGCAGTGGCATCCCTTCGCCGAGAACACCAAATATGCATTCTCCATTCAACACCTTGCTCGGTGGCCGTCATTCAGCTTCACCCCACAGTCAGCCATTGACGCCTGGTGGCACACAGATGTCTCCCTTCTCCGCGGGCAATGTTCCCGTTTCTTTCAGCCCACCGACGTCGTCGAACAACCAGCAGTTTGTACCGGTGCCGGGCACAGGTTCTGCTCCCCATTCTCCCTACCCAACCTCTTCACAACCACCGTTCCCAAGGTGAGGAAGGGAGCACAAACATTTAATGTTTTAATTACATTTATCTGTGACCCACGTTTATGTTGCATTTTAAAACATTTTGGTTTTTTAGAGTGAGATCACTTTTTTCCATTGATCATATTTTTCTTAAGCCATTGTGCCTTTTTCAAAATTGATATTTTGAATCACCCATCGTGCTGTTTTCATATTCTAAACTAGCAATTGTACCTTTATCATAATTGTTAAATGACCAATTGTGCCTTTTTTGACAATTTATATTTCAATATCTACTATTCTGCATATGTCTTGTTTTCCGATAAGATAGCCATTTTAAAGCTTCATGATCTATAGCTGGATGCAGGTTGGGCATGGTGTTTCTGGTAAGATAGCCATTCTAAAGTTTCGTTATCTATAACTGGAGGAGGGTTGGGGACAGGGTTTATAATAAGATAGCCATTTTAAAGTTTCATTATCTATAGCTGGAGGCAGGTTGGGCATGGGGTTTCTGATAAGATAGCCATTCTAAAGTTTCGTTATCTATAACTGGAGGAGGGTTGGAGATGGGGTTTCTGATAAGATAGCCGTTGTAAACTTTCATTATCTATACCTGGAGAAGGGTTGGGGATGGGGTTTCTGATAAGATAGTGATTTTAAAGTTTCATTTGAATATTTTTCATCTATCTGAATCCCCTTAAGAGGGGATGTGGAAGTCTAAAAGTAAGATGTCTGCCTTTCAACTTAACGGTCTTGGCTTCGTGCCTTGACGAGTTGGAAAATTTTCTCGAGTTCCCTGGTCCGGGCAGATTGATTGAGATGTAGTCCCGCCCGAGACCTACCATAAAAAGGAGGTCCCACACGCCGATTACAATTCTCTGTGCATGCTAAAGATCCCTTGGCAAAAAAACCAAAAACCCAAATCCTACCAAAAACCCTAAAATCACCTTGGTTGTGTATGTGGATTAAATCAAAGTCAAATCAACTCACTCCCATTAATTCACCCTGGGATAGATGCATATAGTGGATGGGGTAGGCCTACATCTCAGTGAAAGTGGGTTTTTTTCTCCTTGACATGATTTATTCCTTTGCTTCACCCTTGCCTCTCAGATTGTAAATATGATGGTGGGAAAATACATTTGAAAAGGAGTGAGGAGTGTGGTCGCTGCCGAGGAAAAGGAGAGGGAAATAGTTCAATCCCTCATATTTTCCGCAAAGGTTGCATTTTTTGTCTGAAAATTTTATTTTATTTTCTTATGTCAATGAGTCAAAGGAATGTGGTCTTGTGAGTTTCACCTTTCACTCTCTCTGTCTCTCTATCTCTCTCCCCATTCCAGCATGTCTTCACCGCATATGATGTCCCCTGGCTACCCGACGCCTTCCATGGGCCCTGCCCCCCCATGGGCCCCGGCCCCCCATGGGCCCCGGTCCCTCCATGGGCCCTGGCCCACCCATGGGCCCCGGCCCACCCATGGGCCCCAGGGCCCACACCCTGCAGGCCCCTTCCCACCGCAAGGCCCGCAGGCGTACAACCCGGCTGTCAGCCTTGCTGCAGGTGTTCGCCCTGTCTACGGAATCAGGTACCTACTCTCATACTTTGTCTAGGACTCAGATTTATCCACTGATTTCCGTGAGCCTCACATTGAATGCATTTAAAAAAATGAAAGTGAAAGAAAAAAAGTCAGTAATGATAAAAAAGGCCTTGGCACCTAAATATCAAGGTTAAAAGGTCATATTATATTAATATTTTTGTATTATTATCACTATTACCTTTCTTGACTGGCATCATGGTCACTTGATTTGCGATTCAGCCACACGTTTTTCAGCAGTGTAAAACCTACATCAAATCCAGCCCTGATTTCCGACGTCATTTTTTCATTAGAGGTGTTGTGAGCTGGTAATCACAACGACGACACTGGTTCAAGCCCCATAGCATCTTTTTCACAACGTTGTACTTTTAGGATAGGTACTCAACCCTATTTTTCTCAGTTTACTCAGGTGTGAATGAGTACCCAGCTGTAGGTAGAGAAAGATCTTGCCAGAATGTTAGTACATAAAACAAACCAGGCTTTAAAAATAAAAATAAAAAATCTTTTTATCCCACCACAATTGTTTTCACTCGCAAAAAATGAGGACAATTCAACGATCTCTTACAAACAGTTGACATGTGCTGGTGGTAGATCCTGTTTCTTTTTTCCATTCCTTTACATCTAAGGAACATGGTGGTCCAGAGGCAAGGTGTCAACCTCTTACTTAAAGGGTTGGGAGTTCATGCCCGACAGTTTGAACAATGTTCTGGGTTTTTTAAATTCTGAGTAAAACCCACTCTTGAGGTCCAGGAAGGTGAATTGACACATAGCCCCATAGAAGACGGAAGATAAACAGGAGGTCCTGATTGCAGATCTCAAGGCTCTGTGCACGTTAAAGATCCTCTGGCTGTTTACACAGGGCAGTCAGGGCCGAATTTTAAAAATCCTACCAAAAACTCATGGTTGCGGATGTGGGTAAAATCAAATGGAATCAAATCCAACTTTTACATCTGTCTCTCATCGTACAGTTTTCTCTCCAATCACCACTCACATTAATAACGATTGAATTCTATTCATTTCTTTCTTTTTCTTTTCCCCACTCCTCTTCTAGACCACCTGATGCCCAGAGCGGGAGATTTCCCAGGCCAGGTGATGCATCCATGGAAGGGATGGACGGAATGGGTCCCAGAATGCCACAGTCTATGGGCATTGGCCCCGATGGCCGGCCCCATCCCATGTATCAGCAGATGCAGGCCAGAGGTGAGAGTTGTTTTTACTAATGTTTTGTCACTTTAGAATGGGGATAGTAGGGAAGCTCTGTATAAACTTTTTTTTTAATCTCCAAGAAAGAAAAAGTCTTCTTCCCTAAGATATCCTAGATTCTACTTTCCTACATATTATATTTTGTCCTAGAGGCTCTATCGAACCATATTTTTGTTAAAAGGTTTGTAATTCTTGACTTATGCGAAAGAAAATAACATAAATAACACCTGGGTTTGATGAGTGCCAATAAACGAACCTTGCAAGAGCAACCTCCAATTCGCCATAACTTAGGTCTTATCTAGAGCTATGATCTCATTTCAGGCATGCGAGGACCGCCACCCAATCACCCAGGCATGCAGCAGCAACAGCAGGTGAACCCAACGCAGGCCAGGCCGGGATTCCCTCCACAGCTGGCTCCGCCTCCACATCTCAGCCACCCAGGCGGTGTGGTGCGTGGTGTAGGGCCACGCCCTCCGCCTTTCCCAGGGGGCCCGCCAACCCCAGGTGGTCCCCTGACACCAACGATGGGAGGGCCACGAGAACAGAGGACCCTCCTGGATGATCTTTTAGAAAAGGTTAGCAATTGCTGTCATGAAAGCCTTTCTCCTGTCTTCTTTTCTCTAGGGAGACACATTTTGGTCAGGAGGTAAGGTTTCTACCTAAAAGTTTCTTTACCTATTTTCTTTTTTTTTTTAACCTTGTTGATCGTGTCCAATGAGAATCAAATGAGTGTTTTTGTATCAAAAAATATTTTCAACTGTTGATTCACTTTTGTTTATTTATATGTTTCATGAAATGTTATACAATGTCTTCGACAAATGTGCAATCTTCAGGACCACTTCCTTTGATTTCAAAAGTTATTTCTCTTTGACTGCCAAGTCGTGGGCTTGCCCCTTGACTTTTTCTAGCCTTAAGATTGGCTTAGATCTAGATTTAATTTGTTACGTGTCTTTTCCATGGAACACAATGTCAGGCCTACCTCTGCCAGGATTTGAACCCTTAGTCCAGCAGCCTAACCAATCGGCCACTGATGCAAAGTAATCATCTCTTATTGTTAAACTGTTTGCCACATCTATACAGTACACACAATGTAATTTATTTGCCTTTTCTTTTTGTTGTTGCTTATTTCCTTAGGAAAAAGAGGAACAGCAGCGCCAGGCTGAGCAACAGGTGATCATGCACAGACGTGACTCCATGGGTATGGGAGACCAGGGTATGCAGCCACCCACTCCAACCTCCTCCGTAGGTCCGGCCCCACCGCCCATGTCACCCGCCAGTATGGGTCCCAGAATGGAACACCCGGGAATGAGAATGCCCACACCAGATGGCTCTGGCCCTGGTGTCTGGATGCAGGGAGGCGATGGGGTCCGCCCCCATGGACCGCCGTCTCAATTCCAACAAGGTAATAACTAATTGGTGTTGGCTATGTAGATAGCGTTTGTTTTTCTCATGTCATCCCCAAGTTTGTCCCATTTATGTTATATAATACAAGCATGCTGGTGAACAAAGTTGGATTATGCTTTCTCTTTATTATAAAGCTGGGTCTCTTGAACTTTTGACTGCGGTTAACTCAGAAACCACTGTCTCGGTTACGGATAATATCAAGTACGGATCAATTAGTATCTGAAGTTACAATTTTTATTAGATCAAATTAGGCTTTTTATGCAGTATGCGATGCTGAAGTTACACAGGCTTTTTATGCAGTACTCGATGCTCAAGTTACACAGGCTTTTTATGCTCAAGTATTCGATGCTGAAGTTACACAGGCTTTTTATGCAGTACTCGATGCTCAAGTTACACAGGCTTTTTATGCAGTACTGAAAGTTACACAGGCTTTTTATGCAGTACTCTCAAGTTATGCTCAAAAGTTACACAGGCTTTTTATGCACAGGCTTTTTATGCAGTACTCGATGCTCAAGTTACACAGGCTTTTTATGCAGTACTCGATGCTCAAGTTACACAGGCTTTTTATGCAGTACTCGATGCTCAAGTTACACAGGCTTTTTATGCAGTACTCGATGCTCAAGTTACACAGGCTTTTTATGCAGTACTCGATGCTCAAGTTACACAGGCTTTTTATTTAGTATTCGATTTTTAGTTTAGCATTTTCCCAGCTGAAAAAAAATTCAAGCTCTTATGGGTTTTAAATATTTGCTTCCTAGAGATGTCACTTGTAATTTACAGTGCTGCCAACCTACAGCTAAAAGAAGTGGACTTGTATGTTCTAAAAGTTTTGTAAGGGATTTTCCCCCCAAAGTTGTACACATTTTGAGCTTTTCTTGGTTTCTCCTGTCCACAGTTAAGTTTTGTTAGCATTTTTAAACTGTACACTTTTTTTCTCTCCAAATCTTCCTCTTTTTTGGCAAGTTATCTCCCATTTTATCTGTTCAAGGGGTTGGCAGTTTTGAATTTATCTCTTAAATCTTATGCTGTTCCACCACAGGTTTCCCGCCTCGCATGATGCACCCAGGCATGGCTCAACGTCCCTCAGTTCCTTTTACCGGCCCTCCAGAAGCCATGGGACAAAACCCTGCGGCAGCTGGGACTCAACCTCCCCCTCCAGTGAAACCGCCCTCCGGTGAGTGTGATGCTCTAGAGGTTTACACAGCTTGAGTTTATCCTGGTTTCTGTAGCATTTATGGGAGCAAGTGATATAATATCGCACCCGCCTTAGAAGAGATCGCACATTTTACCTCCCAGTTATTACTTTAGTCCATATCACTTTGCATGTGCTGCGTGCATGTCTGCCCATACCTTCACGGCGATCTGATGAATTTTAATGATAATTGGCATGAACAGTTTGAGTATCAGCAACATTAAGTCGGATCCCTTTAAATTATGTGAAAGAATGTATAATTAATATCTTCAGTAGGCTTTTTCAATTTGAAAAGTTTGGTTTTGAAGGGAAATGGCGTTGTTGTTTTCTTCTTGTTCTCCTTGTTAAAAGAAAAGAAGAAAACGAAAGTTGCTTTCAATCAAGTTGTTCATATCTATGACAGTAGGTATAAAAGAGCTCACTATTGTGACTGCAAGTGAGAATAAAACCCACCTCAAAACATAAAAGAATGCTATGACCACTATCAAATGATTGTTTTTGTTGAAGCTAAAGAAGACAGTTTTAGTTTGTTAGAGCCTAAGAAGACAGTTTTAGTTTGTTGGAGCAAAAAAAGACAGTTTCAGTTTGTTTGGAGCAAAAAAGACAGTTTCAGTTTGTTGGAGCAAAAAGACAGTTTCAAAAAAAGACAGTTTCAGTTTGTTGGAAAAAAAAGACAGTTTTAGTTAGTTGGAGAGCGAAAGAAGATAATTTTCGATATCCTTTAGTGGTTTTTTGCATGTTGATCACATTGATATATTTGCTTTTTTATGAACTCTTTTCTCACTCTCTCCGGCGAACCTTATTTTAGGTGAAATGGGTCCAGAATATGAAAGACAGGCTTTGTTGTATGAAGATTGGCAGAGCAAGCAGGCCATGTACTTAGACGCACGGGTCAAGTCCTTTGAGACTCAAGTTAACAAGTTGAAAAGAGCTAAGAAGACCATTCAAGCCCGGACAAGATTGGTCAGTATTATTTGGGGAAACCATAAGAAAGATTTGACATGGGATATAATCTGAGATCTAAACGACTCATTTTGATTAAATCCATAAACTTTTTTGTTTTTATGCCCATCAAAACCTGATCTTCCTCTTTATAATTTTAGGTTTGGAAATGGATCAACAGCTAGTCCAATCGGAAACAGACGATTCAAAAGCGGGGCTGTTTACAGAGCAGTCTGGGCAAAATTGAAAATCCTATCAAATGCCCTGAGATTATCTTAGTTGTGAATGTGGGTCAAAGCAAATCAAGTCAAATCTAAATTTAAATAAAGTAAAGAAAGAGGCTAGAAAGTAAGCAGCATTGTTAATGTATCCTTCACATTTGAAAAAAAAAAAGAGGAAAAAAGATTGAATTTGGGTAAATCGTCTACTGATGTTTACCCAGAATGTTGTCTCTGGCCCTACTGAATACTTTTCAGGGCTGGGATTCATCCTTACAGTAGACTTGAGTTTTCCGCTGAGGAGCACATGTAAGTCCTAGAATAAGTTACCTCAAGGCCATTATGGTCCATAGAGCTGGAGCTAAACCCAGTTTCTACAGCATGAAGTGAAACATGTGATAATAATCACCCCTGGACAGGACGCTAGTCTGATGCAGGTTTCTACTTAAGCTAGTGCTTGTAATAATTAGCACATGGGTTGAGTGGGGAAATTGTGTGTTACGTCGGATATAGCTTTGCTGGGATTCGACCTCATGGTCCGAAGTCCCTAACCACTCGGCCACCAATGCCACAGAATGCCGGCTGGTTAAAGAAAAGAAAAAAGTGCCTGGAATGCTCTGTAAACAGCAAAGGGATCTTTAATATGAACAGTGTTGTGATCTGCACACGAACCTCCTCGTTATCACCTGTCTCTGATGTGACTAGTGTTGAACCGCCTCAACCCGTTGGGGCACGACCCTAGGATGGTGTTAAGAGAGACGCAACACCTTACCTCTGGATAACCTTCACACCACATTCTTTTTCATTGATTAATTATCTTCTTGTATCTTGCTATTCTAATTAATTTTTCTTCTTCCCAGGCTAAGAAAAACTGTCAGGAGGTGAATCCAGCTGATACGGCTGAATTGGAGCGAATTGCCACGGAGCAGTCAGGACTACAGAAACAGCTGGAAGCACAGAGGAAGCAGTTGCGTCAACATCAACATGTCATGCAGGACCACAGGGCAAAGCAACAAGTAAGGGCTTCTTTTTCGGCATATCTGTATTTTTACTTTAAGAGAGGCACGCATGTCAGATGTAGTGGTATGAAGTTTTTTTTTAAGTTTGTAGAGTGTTTTTGTGTTTTATTTACAGTGTACAACACCCCTGTTTATCTGTATTAAATAAAAACGGATCCTTTTTTATTTCACATGCAGGGCTCTTTGTCCCTGTGTCTGTCTGTCTGTCTCTCTGTGTCTGTCTGTCTCTCTGTGTCTGTCTGTCTGCTCTCTCTCTCTGTCTGTCTGGCTCTCTCTCTCTCTCTCTCTCTCTCTCTCTCTCTCTCTCTCTCTCTCTCTCTCTCTCTCTCTCTCTCTCTCTCTCTCTCTCTCTCTCTCTCTCTCTCTCTCTCACACATACACACACACACACACACACACACACACAAAACAAATACACTTGCTCACTCTCTCATTCTTATACATCTACCAAAAAAAACGTTTACAATATAAATAGGCTCTTTTTAAATGAATGAATGTCTTTGCTGTACTTAAAGGATCAATTTGGCCGTATTTGGAGCGGAGACACCGCCGTGCCGGGTACGTCAATGGGCGTGGTACCGCCGCCCCTAGGAACCCTGGTGGCCAAAACTCTGTCCGCCTTAGTCCTACAGCACGTCAGGAATATGATGCCTACATGCAAAATCGCATCCGCATGGCCACCCAACAGCAGCAACAGCAACAGAACAGGATGAGACCGCCTACGACTTTTTAGGGGTGAGAGAAAACTCTCTGAGATTTACGGCAAGTCATTTAATGCAATGGTTATCTTGCTTTTGGAATGGTTGTCATTATAGTAGGTAGAAACATTTCATTGTATCCGTTCCTAAATTAATTGTAAATGTTCCCATCATAAGGCACAAGAAAAGTTTCATTCATGATGTTGGTTTCCTTTACTTTCCTTAGCTTGGGCTTGCGTGGGCGTCTTTCCTTTTATCTTTTACACAACTGTCTCTCACCTCTCAATTTTGTCTGAGATCGCCACATACGAGGATCACAGTTAATTCCAGTTAATCTGGGGTTTTTCTTTGGCGCAAGTTGACATGTTATCTACCACAGCCATTATAATTGAGAATGAAAAACTGAATACCATGGAAAAGGGTTGATTTATCTGTGTAGTTTTTAGTTACAAATTCTGACATGTATTTAAAATTTTAGGATGCTTGCTTTAAGATAATAAAGATTATATGTATATATATATATATATATATATATATATATATATATATATATATATATATATATATATATATATATATATATATATATATATATATATACATATAATATTTATTATATATATAATATATATATACACATATAATCTTTATTATCTTAAAGCAAGCATCCTAAAATTTATATATATATATATATACGTACAGATGCTGGTGTTAAGTTTATTTTCTTTTTCAAATGGAATCTTGACTTTTATCTCATTTATTTGCACATTTGTAGCTTTGTACGTTATTTGTGTTCAAACACAATTTCCCCCTCAAAGGATTACTAAAAAAAACATGATGCAATGCCATGCCAACCTTCTAATATTCGATATGGACTTTTTCTTCTCTCCATTAGGACAATAACCCGTTCAGTGAAGCTTTCCAGCAGAGAGAACATCCAGAGGCAGCCGCCTCCTCCAGGTAGTGTTGGCGCACATCCTACACCGGGAGCTGGGCCCTTGCCGCCCGGGCCTCCGGGACCCCGGGGCCCCAGGACCCCAGGACCCCCAGGAGGTGGAGGCCTCCCCGGCTCGGAATCACCTCAGATACGACCGTCCATGAGTATGCCAGTTCAGGAGGCAGTTGCCGGCGCGTCCTCCCCGTGGTAGCTCCGTCGTCGACCTCTCCTATAACAGTGGCATCCACAGCGACAGTCTCCACGTCAGTAGTGACCACGTCCGGTTCGATCCCAGACACGCCTACAGTGAGCACAAGCATTTCTCAACCGTCTAGTCATGGGGCGGCAGGCCCACCTCCACCACCACCGCCTCCCCCGCCACCGCCTCCAGGTCCAGGTCCGGGTTCTCTCCTGGTCCACACCAGGGACCACTACCGGGACTGCCCCCGATGTCAAGCCAAGTTGGGCCAAGAGGTATGATATTGTCACCTGCTGTTTGTCTGTTTAATTGAAATATACCTTATCCACCATTGTGGTGGTCTCAGGGCGAATTAAGAGGAAACAGCAAGATAAAAGAGAAATGGAAGAGTAAATGGAAAGAAGTAGGACCTAACAGTAGCACCCTTCTGTCACCTGCGTATTTGATAGGTTTTTGCCGTATTTTGGTGTAAGATGGCATTATTCTTTGTTTTATATACCTATGGAGATATCATTCAGGATTTATTCATTTGAATGGGGGATGAAAACACCAACCATCCAGAGGGGTTGTGGCACAATTTGTATTGCTGTCAGTTTATAGTCATGTTAATTTATTTCAAACCCTGGATGGCTTAGAATTTGTTCACGGAGCCCAGCCTTTTTTCACAATGGTGTATTCTTAAGGAGAGATACATCACTCACTTTGCTTTCCTCACTTTCACTTTCATTTGAATGAGTACTGAGCTAGAAGGCTCTTGTAAGAGTACATGTATTAGTATGAAGCAGCTCATAGACATCTGTACCATCTGGTCCCCAGGAGTTGGGAGGGACTTTGAATCGAATTGCCAACTTCGGGGGAGTTAGTGCCAGTGAGCTTGCACTTGTTACATGAACTTGTTTTGATGCCGGCATAAAGAAATCATTTTGAAGCCGACTGGCAGACACGGCTGGGATCTTCTACATCATTCCTTTCATTCTTCATATCTGTTCTGTCTTGCTGTCTTTCTCATTCCTCTCGATTCAGCCGCCTGAGATCACTGCATATAAAAGTTATGGTAAATAATATAGGAACAAAGTAAAATGAATTTGATATGGTAAAGAAGTGCAGAAAGGTTTGGTTGTGAGGCTGTGGAATAAGTCATGTAGTTTTTGTTTTCTTGTTCTTTTTCAAAAAGATAAAATTGTTTGTGTGTGTTGATTTTTGTGTGTGCATGTAACCTTGTCACATCCATCACCGTGCTTTCAATTAGTATGGAAAAACTTAATAAATTGCAATGCTTTTTTCCCACCAACTCACAAAACAAGCAGGCCCATAAATTTCAAGTGATTACTCTAATTGCCACTTAATCCTGTCATAAAAATGAGGAGGATTACAATAATTGAAATCTAGCATCCCTTTTTATGGTTTTGAGATCATTGTATTTTGTCTTTTCCCCAAGGTCCTGAAGCCGTGTCAGAGGGCATGCCATCAATACAGTATTTCAGAGAAAGAAATATTCCATTTGAGGCTGGAGCAGGCCCCAGGTTTCCCCGTGGTAAGCATGTGTCCGTAAGCATGTCATTTATTTTATTCAGTAACTAATGATTTAAGCTGAAGTCATCTTCATTCGGTGGCCGAGGTGGTTAGGCTGCCGGACTGAGAATCCTAAGGTCTCGAGTTCGAATCCTGGTAAAGCCAGATCTGACTTTGTGTTCCTTGGGAAAGACGTTGTGTTCCTTGGGAAAGACACGTAACACGCATTTTTTCCACTCTACCCAGGTGCTAATGGGTACCAGCACTAGCTTGGGAGTAAAATCTGCACCAGACTAGCGTCCTGGCCAAGCGGTGATTATCGTCACCTGTTCCATTTAACGTTATAGAAACTGGGATAAGCTCTGGCTCTATAGGCCTTAAGAGCCTTGAAGGAACTTACTTACATTTTCATTTAGTAGCGTCTGTTGCTTAGCTGTTAGGCTACCGGACTGAGGATCATGAGGCCCTGGGTTTGAATCCTAGCTAAGCTAGATCCAACGTTGTGTTTCTTGGGAAAGACACTTTAACACGCATTTTCCCCACTCTGTCCAGGTGCAAATGGGTACAAGCGCTAGCTTGGGAGTAAAAATCTGTGTCAAACTAGTAATGATTTCAGAATTAATAAACCAATTTGTAAATTGCTAATTTTGTCAAATTGATGCTTAAATTCAGAAAAAATGAAGTCAAGAATACAGATTTCGTCACTTTATCAAATTATTTCTTCTTAGATCATAATTCTTCTTATGTCTCTAAAATTTGTGACGAAGAAATGAGCAATGTGACTATGTTGTACTAATTGTGTTCCTTTAATTTGTCCCAGCCCCAGGGCCAGGAAATTTTCCAGAAAGAATGGCGGGCCCTACCCCCGGACAGGGCCCACGTTTGCCGTCTTACCCAGGCCCGCACTCTATCTTCCCCCAACTTCCCCCATGGAAACACCACCTAGAATGCCACCTTTCCAGCAAGGCATGCCACCATTTCAACAGGGTATGGCTCATCATGATTTTATTTAAATGTTATAAGCTTCATTAACATATTAACTTAAGGGGGCGGTTGAGGAATCCTGTAAAATGTTAGGCTTACTTTTGAATTATCGATTTTTTTGTTTTCATGATGCTGTGCAGGATAAATAGCTGCTAAATCGATCTAGCTAAGCCTCAATATCCGAAAAACGACTGTAAAATACTTCAAATTGATCTCAAAGTGAGTGAGGTTTGATCGATTTTGAGCAAGACATGCATAAAATGCCCTGACAACGGGTTTCATAGAAGATTAACTAGGCATCCAACCATAGCATATTATACATCGTTGGAATCGGCAGTTCAAGAACAGTTCAATGGTAAACTCGCTAATTTTGTACGAAACGATACCGAATGCTTGCATTCAAATGAATGACGCCTATTTCAAATAATGGGGGTGTGTCGAAATCCTACGCAGCGATTGGCCAAGCTGATCCTTTCCGGGCGACTACGACCCAGAACTCCTTGCACCAACCCCAAACACCGCGGGGTCTTTGAGTTGTTTTGATCGCATACGACAAGCTAAGACTGACGAATTCAGATTTTCTGCTGCAATTTTGCTTCGTTTTTTTCATCAAACTTCATTTTCCGCATTCAGGTAAGTAAACGAATCATAATTATAGTTATTTTATGTATGTGACCATACTATTTTGTGTTCTTTGATTGGGAATGTGATACGCTGAGTGACTGATTTCACAAGCAATGGAGATGTGCGTGATATTCAAGTTGTGGACTCAAAAAGTATATCTAGATTCTAGATCTAAATCTGGCTTCAGATTTAGTTTCAATTCCTTGTTATATCCAAGCAGTGGACAGGTAAGCACCTGTACGGGAGTAGATGATCCCGCCTTGCAGGCGGGTCTTGATTGACCAAAGGCTAAGGGAGTTAACCCTGACATAAAACAACCTGCTGCCTTGCAGGCCGGTCTTGACTGACCAAAGGCTAAGGAAGTAAACCCTGACAGAAAATAACAACCTGCTGCCTTGCAGGCTGGTCTTGAATGACTAAACGCTAAGGGAGTTAACCCTGACAGAAAATAACAAGGCCTGGTAGGGGGCCTCAAGGTGGCAGCCCCACCATCTACCTAGGGTACAGTGGGCTAATCCCCTGCTTATCCAAAACAACTTGATTCAGAGAAGTAAAGGAATATAACCGGCTTGATCTTTGGAAGACAAACTTGGAAACGAATACGATGGAACGTTAGGGCAATAAATGGAAAAGAGTTAGAATTAGTTGAAGAAATGGAAAAATTCAAAGTAGATATTTTGGCCATTACAGAAACAAAGAAAAAAGGACAAGGAATAGAAAATGTAGGACCGAGTCTTCTCAGGAGTAGATGCCAAAGATAGAGCTAAAGCAGGAGTTGGCCTCCTAGTGCATAAAAGGCATGAAAAGCTACTAGAAAGTTGGAAATGAAGAGCATGAGGAAAACCAAAGCATGCCCAAACGACAAAGGAGAAATAATGAAAGAAGACCGCAAAATCATGGAAACGTGGAGAAATCATTTTCAGCAATTACATAATCCCTCCAGAACGTATGAAACAAGGAGTAAAGATCAATTAGTAAGAGTATCAAGCAATCCAAAGGAGACAGCTGAAGATGTAGACATATCAATGGAAGAAATCCAAACAGCTATAAGAAAAGTGAAATTGGGAAAAGCCAGAGGAGCAGATCAAGTTTATCCAGAATCGATTAAAAACCAAGGGAGAGAGGCAAACAAACTACTACATGCAATATGCCAACAAGCATGGAAGTCCAAACAGGTGTCAGACGACTGGAAAAAGGGAACGGTAGTACCAATACATAAGAAAGGATCAACTATGGAATGCTCAAACTATAGAGGGATATCACTACTTAGCTTACCAGGAAAAGTGTATGCCAGGATACTGGAAATGAGACTAAGGAAAAGAGTAGAGGATCAGATTGAAGAGCATCAGAGTGGATTTAGATTAGGAAGAAGTGTACAAGACCACATATTTACAATTAGACAAATAATAGAAAAACTCATTTAGAGAAACATTGACGCACCTGTCTTTTATAGATCTAGAAAAGGCGTTTGACACTGTGAGGAGGGACGAACTATGGCATTCCTTAAAAGAACACAATGTAGAGCAAAATTTAACAGAATCCATTAAAAGTTTTTACAATAAACCAACATGTGCAGTGAGAGTAGCTGGAAATGTATCTGAAGAATTTGATGTAGATATAGGAGTAAGACAGGGTTTGTGTTCTAAATCCTCTTTTGCTTATCACATTTATGGATGCAGTCGCAAAGGCATCCTCAAAAAAGAAGAAAATGAATGTAGGTATGTGGAAGCTCAAAGTAGTAAATGTATCAATGCTTTCATTTACCGACTTGTTTTTAGCATAGATCTAGTATCTTGATTTGTTGTGATCAGAAGCCAGCGTCATCCACATGCTTTTCGACAACCTGTTGATGTTTTGCTTTCTATTTTTATTAGGTAGGGTGCAGGGAAATGGATTGTTTTTGATAATATAGGGAACCATGTTATTTTTCCTTTTGTTGTAACACATCATTAGCTATAATAGATATTGTCACATTTATTTCAGTTTCCTTGGGAGAAAAGACTTGGTTAATTAGTTTTGTAAGGATACTCTTTCATCCTTTGTTTCCTAATTCTTTTTCATGGTTCTCATACAGTCTCTTCTTTCTTCTACAGCTATTATTAGTATTATTTGTGAAGATGCCTCCTACCAAGGCTTCTACGAAGAACTTAAGTGCGAAGAGTAAGAGGAAGTCGAGTAGGAAAGTGGCGATGGAGAAGGCAAGAGCGGCTCTGAAGCAGCAGCGGCTGCAGCAACAGGATGAGATGCCTTTAACCCCTTAACCACCTTCTTCTTCTCCTTCTCCTTCCCCGTCACCATCCATGTCAGCATCAGCCCGTAGGCTTTCTTTTCTTCCGCATGACGAGCCTGTACCGTCTGATTCTCCCGTTTCTCTGGGGGCCACGATAGTGCAGCTTTCTGCCTCTAGGAAATGATCAAGATTCTTCTTTGTCCCTTTTGTTTCCAACCCACTTTATCTCTTGCTAAAGGTGACCGGACATTTGGACTCGCTATTCTCCTGAAACTCTTGTGTACAACGTGCTGTAAGGTCCTGTCTACCCAGCATACGTCTGCAAAGATCAACAGGGTGTTCGAGGTGAACCGCAGGGCGGTGGCGACGTCCATCATAACTGGTATGGGCGGGCAGGCCTTTCAGCTTTCTGTGAGATGATGTACATGCCTCTTTTTCATCACAAGACCTTTTTCCAACATCAACGGACCATCGCCGCGAGATCTGCCAGCTATTCGTTAGGTATATTACATGAGGATGTTGATGTCGTCCAAAAGTGTACCCTGAGCAGGCAGGAAATTCCGTCATAGACATCGACGTCTCCTATGATGGTAGCTGGCATACTCGTGGACACAAGTCTATGTGCGGTATTGCTTGTGTAATTGAGAACAGGACTGGTCTTGTGATGGACTATGAGATATTGTCGAAGTACTGTCTTAAGTGCGACACAGTCAGTTGGAAGCAAGCTCAAGGATAATGAGGAGTTTAGGAAGAAGCATGAAGTAGAATGTGATAGGAATCATGTAGGATCTTCAGGTAGTATGGAACAGAAGGCAGCAGTAAATATGTGGAGGAGATCAGTAGAGAAGAAAAGTCTTAGGTAAAGATCAGTAATTTGTGATGGTGATGCTAATACAATTAGGCAGCTGAAAGATACAGATCTATATGAAGGTGTGGTGATTGACAAGAGGGAATGTGTCAATCAGTAGGCTAAGAGGTTAGGAACAGCACTTAGGAAGACTGTGGAGAATAAGAAGAAGGTGAAGGTGACTTTAGGTGGTAATGGAAAAGGGAAGTTGACACAGAGGAAGATAAGGAAGTTGCAGAAATATTATATGAAGGCGTTCAGATCAAGCGACACTGGATGGTATGAAGCGGGCTATCTGGGCAACCTTCAAGCACTGCACGTCCTCGAATGAGTCGCCTAAGCATGAGGACTGTCCCAAAGGAGTAGATTCCTGGTGCTTTTACCAGAAAGCTATTTCTAAAGGAATGTCAGAGCCTGACCATGCAAGCTTATGACATTTCTGTCCTCTTGTGGCTGAACACATCCGGGACGTGTATGTTCGGCTCTCTGATGATGATCTTTTGAGGAGATGCCTCGATAGAAAGACTCAGAATGCCAATGAGAGCATTCACGCTTTAATCTGGTCTTGATACCCTAAGCATAAGTTTGTAGGTAAGCAGCGTTTAGAGATTGCTGTAGGATTAGGTGTAGAACTCAACCAAGGAGCAAGGGCATCACAACGTTTTATTTCGGTGCTAGGATTAGGTGTAGGACATTCATTCTGGAAGTATGGAGCTAGGAGAGAGGACAAGAGAAGAGGAAGGACTTCAACAGCTGGAGGGCGGAGAGCAGTATGCAGCGAGCAGCTTTTGAAATGGATTTATGTCAGGTGTTGAAATGGATTTACTCCGCACTCGGATGAGTATCGATAGTTTTAAGTAAAATTTATCCTTTTAAGTCACTTTTTGTCTCTCCACAGGACTCTGATTGTTGTGAATACTTTTTGTTGTGGTGTACCAAGTGTTTATAAGTTGTATGTCAATGAGTGAGATTATGTCATGTAAATATCAAGTTTACTAAAAGCATGAAATTTTATGACTAATCACATGTTTTAAAGCAAATTATAAGCTCTTTCCACAAGTATCGGTTTGTATTTTGGACAAACAAATAGTATTGGGGGTTTGAATGGCTTCAATTCTTTAAACCAATGATTTAATCCGTTTTTCAAGTTTTCTCAAAACGCATTTGTTAAAAAGGAGGGGTTATAATGTACAGGTTTTCTAAAAAAAACTATCACTACGATACCTTTGAAATTTGGCATAGTTGTTTGCGAGTAGTTTGTCTCTGTAGAATTTCATGCTTTTTGGTTTAAAATGACATTTTTTTTTTATGTAAATAGATTTTTTCAGTAATAATGTGAGAAAATGAAGGAAATTCTGCCGCAGCCTCACCGTCTTTCACTCCTATGAGCATAAACAAATTTCTATTGCAAATATTTAAAAAAGCTTCAAATGCTATGAACACTGTATTTGTACCTACCTTCACAGCAAATTTCAATGAATTCTTATTGTGGATAAGGGAGAAATAATTTTCTATAAATTATATCATTTTAGGGGTCTCGGACCCCGAGTTATCTCCGCCATGCAAAAAATTCACATGCAATCTAAAAAAAGCAGTCAAATATGGCATACCAATGCCTATCTGAATTGTATGTATTATAAAAAAACACCTATAGGTTTGAAAATGAAACAAAAGTGGTTTTAATCAGTTCTTGAGCTATCTGTCAGGATACATGACTTTGAATTAAATTGCTGCTAGTAAGATTACGACTTTAAATTGATGAATTTTATTATTTTTCTTTTAAGTCTTCAGTACCATTGCTTCGTCAACTTGAATTATATGACTGCTGCTTAGTCGACTTGAATTGTATGATTACTGTTTAATCAACTTGAATTGTATGACTTGTGCTTTGTCAACTTGAATTGTATGACTAATGCTTTGTCAACTTGAATTGTATGACTATTGCTTAGTCAACTTGAATTGTATGACTAATGCTTAGTCAACTTGAATTGTATGATTACTGCTTATTCAACTTGAATTGTATGACTACTGCTTTGTCAAATTCAATTGTATGACTACTGCTTTGTCAACTTGAATTGTATGACTATTGCTTAGTCAACTTGAATTGTATGACTACTCCTTAGTCACCTTGAATTGTATGATTACTGCTTATTCAACTTGAATTGTATGACTAATGCTTTGTCAAATTGAATTGTATGACAACTGCTTTGTCAAATTAAATTGTATAACTTGCTTAGTCAAATTGAATTGTATGACTTGTGCTTAGTCAACTTGAAGTGTATGACTACTGCTTAGTCAACTTGAATTGTATGACTACTGCTTTGTCAACTTCAGTTGTATGACTAATGCTTAGTCAACTTGAATTGTATGACTACTGCTTTGTCAACTTGAATTGTATGACTACTGCTTAGTCAACTTGAATTGTATGACTACTGCTTAGTTGAATTGAATTGTATGACTACTGCTTAGACAACTTGAATTGTATGACTTGTGCTTAGTCAACTTGAAGTGTATGACTACTGCTTAGTCAACTTGAATTGTATGACTACTGCTTAGTCAACTTGAATTGTATGACTACTGCTTTGTCAACTTCAGTTGTATGACTACTGCTTAGTCAACTTGAATTGTATGACTACTGCTTAGACAACTTGAATTGTATGACTTGTGCTTAGTCAACTTGAAGTGTATGACTACTGCTTAGTCAACTTGAATTGTATGACTACTGCTTAGTCAACTTGAATTGTATGACTTGTGCTTAGTCAACTTGAAGTGTATGACTACTGCTTAGTCAACTTGAACTGTATGACTTGTGCTTAGTCAACTTGAATTGTATGACTTGTGCTTAGTCAACTTGAATTGTATGACTTGTGCTTAGTCAACTTGAATTGTATGACTTGTGCTTAGTCAACTTGAAGTGTATGACTACTGCTTAGTCAACTTGAATTGTATGACTTGTGCTTAGTCAACTTGAAGTGTATGACTACTGCTTAGTCAACTTGAAGTGTATGACTACTGCTTAGTCAACTTGAATTGTATGACTACTGCTTTGCAACTTCAGTTGTATGACTACTGCTTAGTTGAATTGAATTGTATGACTACTGCTTAGACAACTTGAATTGTATGACTACTGCTTAGACAACTTGAATTGTATGACTACTGCTTACTCAACATGAATTGTATGACTACTGCTTAGTCAAATTGAATTGTATGACTTCCGATACAGAAAAGAGGAAGCTGCTGTATTAGCTCAATGTTAATTTCTCCTCCACCCCCCACACCCCCCCCTCTAATTGGAACCATTCCCCCCTACAGATGTAGGATTATAGGACTCACTATGCATTAGATACATTTGCTATAAATTTTCTTTCTGTTCCCGTGCAGGTCCACTTCCTTCTGATGCTCCTGCGCCACCAGCACAGCCTCCCCCGCGAAAGAAAAGAAGAAAAGGAAGAAAAAGAAGAAGGAGAAGACTTAGAGGGAGCTCAGTCTCAGCCCCTTCCCCCGTCATTGCCAAATCAGGCTATGCTAGGTAATTGGCTTTACTTTTCTCTGTATTTGGGTTTTTGCTCTTGGTGAGGTATGGACGTTCTGCTGGCACTGCTGGTAGTGTAGGTCCTACCGCCTTCCTTTCACGCTTTCATATCTTTCACCTTGCTTTTGTCCGCTTAATTCACCCTGCATGTTTCTTCTTCATTCGCCCTGCTTTTTCCTCTTAATTCGCCTTGCTTTTTCTTCTTCATTCACTCTGCTTTTTCCTCTTAATTCACCTTGCTTAATTCACCCTGCTTTCTCTCTTAATTCACCTTGCTTTTTTTCTTCATTCACCCTGCTTTTTCCTCTTAATTCACCTTGCTTTTTCTTCTTCATTCACCCTGCTTTTTCCTCTTAATTCACCTTGCTTTTTCTTCTTCATTCACCCTGCTTTTTCCTCTTAATTCGCCTTGCTTTTTCTTATTCATTCACCCTGCTTTTTCCTCTTAATTCACCTTGCTTTTTCTTCTTCATTCACCCTGCTTTTTCCTCTTAATTCACTTTTTCTTATTCATTCACCCTGCTTTTTCCTCTTAATTAGCCTTGCTTCACCTTGCTTTTTTAATTCTTCTTCATTCACCCTGCTTTTTCCTCTTAATTCCGCTTTTTCCTCTTAATTCTTTTTTTCTTCTTCATTCACCCTGCTTTTTCCTCTTAATTCGCCTTGCTTTTTCTTATTCATTCACCCTGCTTTTTCCTCTTAATTCACCTTGCTTTTCTTCTTCATTCACCCTGCTTTTTCCTCTTAATTCGCCTTGCTTTTTCTTATTCATTCACCCATCACTGTACATGGTTGATCACAACACTCTTTGTACGTTAAAGATCCTGTGGCTGTTAACGGCAGTCTGGGCAAAATTTTTAAAATCTTATCAAAATCCTCAAGATCACTTTGGGTGTGGATGTGGGAAAAATAGAAATCAAAGTAAAAGATCAAGTATACCTCAAAATACCCTAAACTCATGAAAATAATGAGCCTCCCATATAAATTTATTAAACAATTTCCTCTTACTCCTGTTGCTTCAGGTCAGCTTGGAAACCCGACGTCTGTGACCATGACATCGGCCATCAACCCTCCTGTAGCGGTGACTAAACCAGCAGAATTGCCCAGGCCACAGTCAGAGACAGAACGACGAATCCTGGAAATTCTCAACAATTCACAGAAAGAGTTGCAAAATCCCACCAGTCCTAGTTCTGCCAGGGGAGGCAAGTCTCCTCGTAGCCGTAGTCCAGCCAGAGCCCAGTCTCAGATTGCTGCCTCGGCATCTGCAACAGTATCAGATATTCAGGCAGGAATAGGAGCTAGCACTGGTGTGTCTGTGGTGGGCAGTAGTGGTAGCAGCACCATTCCTGGTAATATAGGAGGAGAGTCGGGGTCATCTCTGCATCCGGGTCAAGTTCCTATGGGATTTTCTCCGGGGGAATGTCTGCAAGTCCTGGGATGCAACACACAATGGACAGTAGTAAAGCTGGCGCCAGCGAGGTCAATCCCAATCTTCCACCTGCTTCTCAGCAACCTCAGGCAGCGCCGTCACAGCAACCACAACAGCAATCGCCAATGCATCACCAGCCCCCCACAACAAGCCCACCCACCTAACCTTTCTCCCCAACAGCACATGTTGCGGCTTAAAAATATGGCCCAGATGCAGCAGTTTCAGCAGCAATACGGTAGCATGCCAGATGGGTCTCAAAGGCCTCCCATGGACCCTCAGCAGATGCCACTAGGTGGTTCCCGTTTTCCCCAGCTCAATTCTTTTCCACAACGACAAAGGTTTCCTCCTGAATGACCCCAGCATATCATGGACGACCCCTCCTTTGAGAGGGCAGCCCCCATTCCCGCCTCATATTCAAGCAAGGATGAATACCGATCATCACCTTCAAAATCCAGATGCCGCCAGATTGCCCGCTCATCAACTGATGGCACAGCGAATGCCAGTCCCCCCATCAACGGCTGGCATGCCCCCACATCTAGTCTCACGGCCCCAAGGGCCACCACCTCCACACCCTGCATCAATGTCAGGGCAGCCACCTGCATACATGCCTCCGGCATCGATGGGGCAGACTTGTCCATCTTCTGCTGGCCATCACCTCGTTCCATCACCATCTGGGATGTCCCATCCCGGGTTCTGCCTCCTATGAGTGGCATAATGTCCTCCAATTCACAAATCACACAGCCACTGTCGTCGTCGTCCTCCTCAGAATCTCAGATCCATGCAGCGGCTTCATCAGGTTCAGAAGTATCGCCAATGTTAAGCCATCACTTTGGCAGCAATGCTCCCTTATCAACCTCATCTTCTATCTCACCCGCATTGACATCATCAGCATCATTGTATTTACCATCATCTTCTTCAGTTATGTCATCTTTGTCTTCCGACATTCCAGCTCAGTCAAGGGACCAAATTGCAACATCAGGTACTAAGCCTTTATCATCTGCAACTCCTACCTCAGCGCCATCATCTATTCCATCTGATATTGAAGGAAAAAATGCTAACGGCAATAGCCTAACAAAGGATAAATCAAAGAAAGTTTGTGAGGATGGAATCCATTGTGGTACAGATGACGAAGAAGAACAAGCTTCTACAGTAAAAACAAAGACAGTGTGTGAAGATGGAATCCATTGTGGTACAGATGACGAAGAAGAACAAGCTTCTACTGTAAAAACAAAGACAGTGTGCGATGATGGAATCCATTGTGGTACAGATGACGAAGAAGAACAAGCTTCTACTGTAAAAACAAAGTCAGTGTGTGAAGATGGAATCCATTGTGGTACAGATGACGAAGAAGAACAAGCTTCTACTGTAAAAACAAAGACAGTGTGCGATGATGGAATCCATTGTGGTACAGATGACGAAGAAGAACAAGCTTCAGCTGTTAAAACAAAGTCAGTGTGTGAAGATGGAATCCATTGTGGTACGGATGACGAAGAAGAACAAGCTTCTACTGTAAAAACAAAGACAGTGTGTGAAGATGGAATCCATTGTGGTACGGATGACGAAGAAGAACAAGCTTCTACTGTAAAAACAAAGACAGTGTGTGAAGATGGAATCCATTGTGGTACGGATGACGAAGAAGAACAAGCTTCTACCGTAAAACAAAGACAGTGTGTGATGATGGAATCCATTGTGGTACAGATGACGAAGAAGAACAAGCTTCTACTGTAGAAACAAAGACAGTGTGTGAAGATGGAATCCATTGTGGTACGGATGACGAAGAAGAACAAGCTTCTACAGTAAAAACAAAGACAGTGTGTGAAGATGGAATCCATTGTGGTACAGATGACGAAGAAGAACAAGCTTCTACTGTAGAAACAAAGACAGTGTGTGAAGATGGAATCCATTGTGGTACAGATGATGAAGAAGAACAAGCTAAAAAAACAAACAGTGTGTGAAGATGGAATCCATTGTGGTACAGATGACGAAGAAGAACAAGCTTCTACCGTAAAAACAAAGACATTGTGGTACAGATGATGAAGAAGAACATGATGGAATCCATTGTGGTACAGATGATGAAGAAGAACAAGCTTCTACTGTAAAAACAAAGACAGTGTGTGAAGATGGAATCCATTGTGGTACGGATGAGGAAGAAGAACAAGCTTCTACTGTAAAAACAAAGTCAGTGTGTGAAGATGGAATCCATTGTGGTACAGATGACGAAGAAGAACAAGCTTCTACTGTAAAAACAAAGACAGTGTGTGATGATGGAATCCATTGTGGTACAGATGATGAAGAAGAACAAGCTTCTACTGTAAAAACAAAGGCAGTGTGTGATGATGGAATCCATTGTGGTACAGATGACGAAGAAGAACAAGCTTCTACTGTAAAAACAAAGACAGTGTGTGAAGATGGAATCCATTGTGGTACAGATGACGAAGAAGAACAAACTTCTACTGTAAAAACAAAGACAGTGTGTGATGATGGAATCCATTGTGGTACAGATGACGAAGAAGAACAAGCTTCTACTGTAAAAACAAAGACAGTGTGTGAAGATGGAATCCATTGTGGTACGGATGACGAAGAAGAACAAGCTTCTACTGTAAAAACAAAGGCAGTGTGTGAAGATGGAATCCATTGTGGTACAGATGACGAAGAAGAACAAGCTTCTACTGTAAAAACAAAGACAGTGTGTGAAGATGGAATCCATTGTGGCACAGATGACGAAGAAGAACAAGCTTCTACTGTAAAAACAAAGACAGTGTGTGATGATGGAATCCATTGTGGTACGGATGATGAAGAAGAACAAGCTTCTACTGTAAAAACAAAGACAGTGTGTGAAGATGGAATCCATTGTGGTACAGATGACGAAGAAGAACAAGCTTCAGCTGTTAAAACAAAGTCAGTGTGTGAAGATGGAATCCATTGTGGTACGGATGAAGGACAATATGCCTCTGCAGCCCAACAGAAAACAAAGTGTGGTGATGGGATTCATTGTGGCACAGATGATGAGGAAGATGTTGCCTCAGCTGTGAAAAAACGAAAGGTGAGTGAAGATGGAATCCACCGTGGTATAAATGAACAGCCTTCATCCGCCAAAACAAAAACTGCATTCAATGATGGCCAAAATCTGGACAGAGGAAAATCACAGCGAAATGAAACAAACTCTGGGAAAAGTGTGTGTGAGGATGGAATTCACTGTGGTAGTGATGATGAAAGAGAGGAGGAAGAAGATAGAAGTCAGAAGAATACAACCACCAATGAAAACACCATCTCTCAACCTGCTGTATCGCAGCCATCAACCACTGCTGAATCCATGGACATGTCAAAAAGTCCATTAGTGCCTTGTACAACCACAGCTTATTCCTATGGCACTACTTCAGTCGATACAATGGCAATGAAGGACATAGATATAGCATCAATACCTCTACCACCATCTCCACCATCTAAATCGTACACTCCTTCAACACTTTCTACATCCAAGGGCAGCGTACCTTATCTCAAGGATTCAGCAAACCCTCAGCCTCTACCATCTTCCCCTCTCACCACATTTCACTTAACCACCTCTGCCACTGCATCCATGCCCTCCGCCATTTATTCTCAGATTTCATCAGTCTCTCATTCTCTGGCCAATTTTATCTCTCCGATCAACCCTGATGGCACAAAACGACCCTCAGACACTCTGTCGGCCATTGCATTCCAGACACCAGCTTCTACCTCTTCTTCAGCCCCCATGCTACCAGCTTCACCACCAGTGTCTTCCCCTGTTGCCACCACTGTGGCCACTTCATCGAAAAGCTCATCCTCCATTTCACCTCCTGTAGATAGCCAGCCGCCCGTCCCTGGACAGATCAAAGATTCGGAGCCTGAAAGTAGGAAACCCAGCGACGACCCAGGTCTTCCATCTCCTCCCAAAGCACCATCGGAGTTGCAGATGTCCGCTCCAAAATCTCCATCTCAGGTTCCCTCATTAAAGTCAAAGTATACATCTGAAGTTGTCAACACCAAAACAACTGATTTCCGTAAGAAAGAAATCACAGAACAATTACTACCTGATGATAAGAGTTTAAAATTTGAGTCTCGGCCAGACTCTCCTAGCTTAACATCAGACGGATCTTGTGTTTCCATCACTACATCTACAACGACAACTGTTTCAGTTGCCGAAGTAGCAACCTCTCTTGTTTCCTCAACTCCACTGCCTAGTTCTAGTCCGGTTGTTCAACAATCCCAGCAAGTACCAGTCATATTCTCATCACCAGTGTTGTCGACGTCAATGCCAATCACCCCTTCGACTCAGCCTGTTATCACCACAGCAGAAACAACAAAGGGCTCCCCGCCTGTCAAACCTTTACCAGGAGTCTCTTCCATTGTTTCATTATCATCATCAACAACATTTTCAACTCCTGACTCTTTTTCTCTGCCAACGGCTTCTTCAAGTTCGTCTATTCCGATGTCTTCATCATCAATACCTTTATCAACGTCAGGTGGAGCAGTGACTGAAAGTTCAACAACACTGAAGATTTCCCTGGCATCAATGTCAACAGCACCATCACCATTTTCATCCTCTTCATTACCCACATCAATGGCTGCATCATATTCGGTTGCCAACTCTGTCGCAGAGCCAACAGTCGCAATGAATCTAGACCTGTTATCCCACCCTCCGGATTCGCATGGACGGCCAATCACAGCCACAGGTTTATGAGAGCAATGCACCATTTGGACGTGACTATCACCGTTCATCATCTGAACATCCTGTCCAGTCGAGGAGCAAAGGTGAAGGTGACTTGAAGCTGGTGCTAAGGAAAGTTTCTGATGGCACTGCAGAACTCATCTCGGGCCCTTTCAAAGAGAAAGCCAAACGCCCTCCCGCTACGGAGCCCGACTCAACATTTCATACACAGCAACCGCACCCAGCTTTGCACCCGTCTTCACACCCATCTTCACACCCATCTTCACACTCATCTTCACACTCATCTTCACACCCATCTTCCATGCAGACAGGGCCCCTCCAGCACAGGCAGCCGCTGCTCCATTGCCATCCTATCACATAAACCCAGCATCCTCATCCACATCCTCATCGTTGTCATCAGCAATAGTACATTCCTCAAGCCCTCAGAGTTTATCTTCCATTTCGACTACATCAGAAGCAGTGTTTGCCTCCCGTGCATCTCCTAGTGTGGCAGCAGTGTCTATGTCAGCAATACCGTCGTTGACCAGGTCTTTACCGCCTTTGTCAGCGTCATTACCATCACTGTCTTCCCCGCAGTGACCACCATCGTCACGACTGTCCCAACTTTCCCAACTTTTTAGTACACCATCAACAGGACCATTCCAGAGGTCTGAGAAAACCGGTACAGCTCCTGTCTCATCAATGGTCACTACCATCACTACCACTGCTGCTATGTCAGCACCATCTGTCGCGTCATCCAGCAGACACATTGCATTCAGTAAGAAACCTGAGCATTTAAAAAATGTTTCCCATGAAAAGAATGCAGACAGCACTGGTGTTGTGAAGGTCACCAAGGAGGCTTCTGTGAAGACCAGTGGGGAAACGAAGAAGGTATGTTCTTTTGAGGGAAGAAGCATGCTTTTTGGGAAAGTCTTTAAAAGCTTATAATGAAGTATACATAGTTTGAAAATCTAATAAAACTTTTAAAAAGTAGTAGCAGCAACAACAAAGCTAACAGACTTTGTCTGTTTGACATAAATACATAGAATTTTAATTCAATAATTATACGCATAGGCTACAGCATAATGATGATATATTGATGGTACTTTGTAAACTTAGTTGTGATTTAACCACTATTGTTATTCGGTAATGAAACTGTGTTTTTTTCTTCTCCTTTAATCAAGTGGTAGCTTTACAATAAAGAAGGAAGAAGTTATTTCATTGATGATAAAGTCAATATAACATCTCTCAACATTTTAAATTGGAAACATATTATTTTAGATATATTTCAAATCTTATAAATTAGTATGTAAGATAATGTTTACTCATTTGAAACTGCAACCATTTTATATATATATATATATATATAATATGGCACAACAGCGTGGATACCATGTATACATAGCTTGATTTTATTTACACACAATACTTTCAGATCATCCGGTCCTACACAACAGACATTGAGGCCTTGGAGCGTCTCAGTCAACCATCGATGCTGTGGCAGCCGGTGAATCAACGTTTGAGCCGCAGATAGGAACCCCATCTCCTATTGTCAACTCACGCACTCCTACCCCAAACTCTGTATCAACCCCTAGTGAGGTGGACACGCCTACCAGTTTCTCTAGTCAGTATTTCTCTCCCTCGTCCGAAGTCGCACTACAGCACCGTCCCCAGCAAACACAGCTGCAACAGCAGCAGCAGCAGCAGCAACATCATCAACACCTGGCTCACCCTCCCACATCCCTTCACCATCAGCATCCACAACAGCAGTCAGCGGCCCAACAGCAACACGCCCAACACATGCGTATGGGCTCCCAGATGTCACGGCATCCTCAACCCCCGCCTCTACAGCATCCGCAGTCTCAGCCACTGCCACCACAACAGCAACAGATGCAGGACGGTTCCTACATAAACCAGCCCCCAGGTTACCCTCCTCACCCACCATACCGCATGACACGACCCCGTTGGATCTCTTGGCCCAGGCATCGCAGTCGGCTCTGTCCTCTGCCGGTGCGGCCATGCCGTCCCAGTCACACGTGTCCCAAGAACAGCAACAGCGACAACAGTACATGGCGGACAGGTCCCGTCTGCGACTTCAGAACACAGTCCTCTTCATCAGCCCTACCCAGGTAAGTGTTATCATTTTAGATACGTTTTCTAGATGTCTCAGTTGAAAGAAGTTTTGTTTAAGTAATAGAAATTAATAAAGAAGAATGTAGTTCATAAGTGTGTTAATAAAAGTAAAGAGAAAACAAATTATTCCTCTGTAATGTCCATTTCCTTTCCTTGCTGACTAGAATGTATAATTGTAGATATATCATTTAAAGAAAAAAATAAAGGGGAGAATAGAGGAAGAAAAAATTTAACAATTATAGTCATAACACAACAATAATAATAATAATGATAATAATAATAACAACAATGTGATCATAATAGTAACAATGATAATAATAGTTGCAATAATGATATGTTGATCATTATCATCATCAATATCATTATTATTATCATATTATTATCTTTGTTATTAATTATTTATTTATTTCTTTTATGGAGATTTCAAACAATTCTCTTGAGAAACCTTGAGGTACTTTACACTAATGGAAATGCTCCACTCTTTCAAACAATGAAAATATTTTCAATTTATACTTTTGTCTATGAATCATTTTCAATGTGCGCATATTTCTTGTCTTATAGGAATGATGGTACCGCGACCAATGGGCTCCTCCCCGGGTATTATTTCATCAAAGCCACCTCCGGGGCAGTCTACCCAGGCATACATGCAAGGCCAGCCGCAGCAGCCCTACGGACCGCCAGGCCCCAGGTTCACTCCCCGCATACACCACGACATGCAGGGGACACCGCCCGGTCCGTACGGTATGTCACCGCATCCCATGTCACCCACAGGCACCAGCATGCACCGTCAGAGACCGCCCCATTTCGGCATGGGCGGTGATCTGTCCAGGATGGCCCGCCCTCCCAGAGGAATGCCAATGCGACCCATGCCGCCTGAGATGATGGGGGCGGAGCAAGGGATGAGACCGCGCATGCCACCTCATCAGTTCATGTCACCGTCTCACACAGGCATGGGCGACATGACTCCACCTCACATGGCATGGCCATGCCATCCCACGCCATGCCTCAGTCGCCTCACGCCATGCAGACGTCGCCTCACTGCATGCAGACGTCCCCCATGGCATGCAGACATCCCCCACGGCATGCAGACGTCGCCCCACGGCATCCCAACGTCTCCCACTCTATGCCGCGCCACCCATGATGAGCCCACACCATCCCATGATGCAAGGCGTGGGAACGCCCACATCCGTCGGTGGTGGAGGAGGGCCTCTAGCGTCATTGGCCAATTTCCACCCGCCCGGCCACCAGTCCATCAACAGCTCCATGGCCACGCCAACCTCCATGCCCCCCATCACCAGCGACCGCCAATGTTCCCTCAGATGATGGGGAGGCCAGAATGGCTACTAGGCTGAGGATGATGGCGTCCAGTGGAGAGGGGTCCCATGATGCCTCACTACCGTCACATGATGATGGTGCGGGGCCTACAGCAAGCGCCACCCCCGCCGCCGCCGCCTCATCCGGGCCAGTTGCATTCGCCGCAGATGTCACCCCACATGTCTCCTCAGATGTCGCCAGGCATCCAGACCCAGCCGCTGCGTCACATGGAAGTGGACGACAAGAGTTTCATCACCAACATGCCGGTCAGCGCCAGCATGTCCATGGGAGGGATGCCGCCTGACGACGGCTCCGGGCCTCCAATGGGAATGATGCCTGGGATCATGGGAGGCAAGGTCAGACCTGTCCGGTGAGTGCCTCAGGTTTTTTTCCATTTTGCGTGTTAATGGAACAGTGGATTATATAGAATTGATTTGTGTAACGGATTATCAGATTTTTATGCGGCTGCTCAAAATCTTGAAAATTTGTGTGAAGATTGGCGCAGGGCTATTTATTTCGATTGATTGGTTGCAAATATATATATGTATAATATTTTCATTGATAAGCCGTACATAAGAGCAGAAGAAAAAATCTGCTATAATGTTTCTGTTTTTACGAACTGGAAACAAATTGATAAATATGCATTTGATTCATACACTAAGCACAGAACGAAAGTGCTGAAAATCTATTAGCACTTATTATAGAGAATAAACATGCCCGAAAGAAAATTTTTAATCAGGATACTAAAGACGATAATAATGTCAATATTAAAAACAACACAGTAATAATACTTCTTGATATTAATTTTGCAGTTTCAAATTATATTGCATACAGGATGTATAAAACTCAATGCTTTCAAAGGGTAAAAGCACTTTCAATTTACATTAGCCTTAATTCACACAGATTAAATTCATAAAGGCAGTATTATTACTATTTGTGTTGCTATTATTGTTATTGTTATGGTCAGGCAGTTGGCGAGGGGCTGCTGAAAGGTCTTACTTTTTTCCTTTCCTTCTTTCACTTTCACTTATCTTTCATCTTTGCAGTTTCTCTAAATTCACCCGGAGATCACCACGGGGGTAAATTTTAATTTTAACAATGTTATTGTTATGAGAGTTCAAACAACATCTTTTATCAAAATTTCAAGGTGTGTTTCAACGATAAAAATAGTCCACGCTTTCAGTGTCACATGATTTGCCAGCAGTATCATTGCAAATAAAGTTTTTGAGAGTAAATCCAAAAGAAAGCTGAATGTCATGATTGTCCTCGATAAATGCTTTTGAACCAAGTTGTGGCCCTTTAGCAGAAACTGTTTGTCCTGACATACAAGCATTTTTTTATGTTATTCTCAGTTGCTTTATTCTTATTAGCATAGTCTACCCTCGTACAAGTCTGCACATCAACCTAGTTTTGTTTTTGTTAAAGTAAGAAGCATTGTTTTGCATTCTGAAAGGAACGTAGTTTTTCTTCTAAGATAGTCTCTTTGTCTAGATCAATATCGTTCTACAATTATTATCTAAACGTAAATACAGTGGTTTAAATCATACACAGAACTTAAAAGGGGCCTCAAGTACTGTATTTTTTTTTAAAAAGAAAGAATGTTTAATCACCTATGTATATGGACAACAGCTATCTTGACATCTGCAATTCAACTCCGTCTTCTTACCTTTCGGTGCTGTTTTAGGCCTCCGTTTCTGCCAGGCATGATGCCAGGTGATCCCAATGCCATGCTGACAGCAATGACACCTCATGCACCACCTAGTGAATCTGGTTCCCTCATGTCAACACCAAGCATGACGTCGCCAATGTCGGACACGGCTGGTGGTAGCATCATTAAATCAGAGCCCAATGAAGACTCGGTATCAGCAGGTGAGATGCTATATTTAATCCATAGCTGCCAACCAGTACACGAGAAACGTATTTAGTATGTTTCTTTGGCTTTGAGTCTGTAACTCTGTATTTACCTTGAAAGTACGTATATGAATGTCAACTAGTTTTTTTTGTTTTTTTTTAAAGAGAACCCCTAAGTTAACGGCAGAGACTCGATTGGGGTGAAATTCTGGAGACGCCATTCTGAGTTTGCAAAACTATCGTCGCATTGCACCAGAAAGGCCTGTAATCAGCGGAATTTGTGTTTTCTTTTGCCTTAAAAGAGGTTAATTCAAAGTACATTATCAATGTTTTAGGAATGTTATGGGCTGTCGGGCAAGTTGGAATTAGTTTGCGCGATAAGAGGTTTTTTTTTTATCTGAAAAAGTTTGTAGCTTTGTTAATCTTCACAAAGTGGAAGGCATACTGATTTGTAATAGTGATGATAAGGGCATTTCTAAAGCGCCTTTGTTTTTAGATCAAGACACTACAATGCTGTTTCAATAAAATTAGGTGGGATGGAGTTGGGGGGGGGGGGGGGAGGTTGTTATATTCAAAACATATGTATATCATTAGTATTAGTACTCAAAGAGGAAATAAGAAGATGAAATTTTGCTTTCAGAGCAGGATAGATCTTTTTCATTTTCTAATCCAAAACAATATTTTTCCTTTTTGAAAACTTTTCATTCCTTTTTAGGTTCTTTTTTTAATGACAAAGAAATTAGAATATTTTTGATTATTGGTTTTAATAGGGAGCTCAATTTCTAGGTGAAAAAATGGTAAGTTTTAATTTCACCTCACTTAACCGTATAATATCTTGTAACGTTTTCTTGTGTTTGACATGACAGGGTGATTGATAAATGAATGTCATTTATTCCCATAGATGGCTCCACGGGTCGTGATGATTTGGACCTGGACCAAAAGGCCAAGCACAATGAGCTCTTGAAACAGCTACTTGGAACAAGCCAAGGAGGTCGGCAACTTCCCACTCCTGATGTAAGTAGAACTTTCTCAGACTCCTGTATTTTCTTATTAACCCTTTAGTGTTTAAACCGACAAAAAACACACACACACACACACACACCACCCCCCCACACACACACACACACACACCCCCGACTGTTTGTTATTTAATTTTGTACTTACGTATCCTCGTGGTCCTTGGGCAGCACATAAGGCCAACACAATGGATCGTCATTGATCACGATTCAATGCCAATTTTGTCATTTGCCCCCACGTCCATTCCTGGATTTTCGTCTCTTCTTCGAGACTTCTCCAGGTTTCTAACAGGTGGCCTCTCTTCCTTGTTTTCAGGGGGGGGGGTCCATCTTGGGGCAATTTTAGGGATGGCATCAGCATTCATCTTAAGGATGTGACCAGTCCACTTCCATCTCCTCTTTCTCACAATCTGAGATATTGGTTTCAGTGAAGTTTTTTTCTTAAATTTGATGTTTGATATAATGTTTGGCCAACATATCTCAACTCATTAATGTGTAGCTTTCCCAACTGGGGACACTGACCTAGATTCAATTTCCCAGCAAGGAGATAACCATGGTGTGTTTACATTTTCTAAGCTTCCCATTTACTTCTGATTAGTGACGTTAGGAAAAGGATTCTTTTCTCTCCATGTCGCTATTGTAACAGTTCATTGATAAAAAGAAAAAGAAAAGCAGAGAACAGAGAAAACATAGATGATTGAAGCAGAAAGATGAAAAGGCAGTACAGTAGCTAAAAATACCATCAATGACGGGCTTCTCGGGAAGTGACACTATTACATTAGGATCATGACTGTGAGAAAGGTAGAGTTTTTTCTCACTATTGTGTCTTTAAACATTTAGAAACTTTGAATTAATTGTATGTTCATTTTTATTCTTATTTTGTCAGAGTGAGGATAGTCTGCCATCCCTGACGCCGGAACAGCAAAAGCAGCTGGAAATGATTGACTCTATGCCTTTGTGTAAAGAGACGGAAATTTCAACACCAGAATGGGAGAGCAAGACGCCCGAGGAGAAGGAAAAACTCCAAGGTAACGAAGGAGAATGTCAGTCAGCTTGGTGTTGCGGCCAAATCAGTTGTACTGTTAGGTTCTAATTATGACAACTGTGGTTCGAAATCTGGCTGGCCAGGGGTTTTTTCCCCACGCTGTTGTACTCTCAGGAAAGATGCTTCACTCTGCTTTCCTCACTTGACTGAGGTGTGAATGAATACCCAACTGTATGTAGAGAAAGATTTTATCAGAATGTTATTACAAAATGCTTAACAGGCTGGAGTACTGTATGCTCACCAAGGAGTGGAGCATGCTGGGGGAATGAATGATGTGCAGTTGTTGAGTGTGTGTTTGTACTGGGATATAGGCCTGTAAATCCATCTCAATCTTCAACTAGTAATTAGAGCTAGTAAGATCCAATGGGGACTTCTATGACGGAACAAAACAAACAAATATAATACTAGCTATGTGAAGCTAACCGTAACGATTTTAAAACGAAGCTCATTTTCAAAACTTTGCGTTTGTGTGTTGTGTAGAAATGAGGAGGCAAGAGTACGAGAGCAAGAGGATGGAATACGAAGTTTCTCGGAAGAACAAACGTAAAACTATTCCTACCCCTGGAGCACCTCCCTTGGAAAAGAAGAAGCGCAAGCAGAAAGCCGCCGGTACTGCTGCAACCCCGCCTGCCGGTGAAGTACCGGGCGTTGAGGTGCCCAAGAAAAGGAGCAAGAAAGCCAAGGTGGGTTGTGTGGCCCATCGTGTGTCCCATTTTCATTCATTCATTCATTCATTCATTCATTCATTCATTCATTCATTCATTCATTCATTCATTCATTCATTCATTCATTCATTCATTCATTCATTCATTCATTCATTCATTCATTCATTCATTCATTCATTCATTCATTCATTTATTCATTCATTCATTCATTCATTCATTCATTCAATCAATTGTTCATTTGTTCATTTGTTTTCTCCCCTGATGTCTTTTTCTGAGATCACCACCTTGTGGGCAGGGTTTACTTCAAAGAAACAAGTAAACTAATATCATTTGATTTGTAGTGTGGCTTTTGATGAAACTTGAATGTCCGGTTAATATATTTTCCTCTTTTTCTCTTCTTTCTCTTTCAAGTGTTTTGTTTTCCCCTTATTCCTTTTCTCTTCTTTCTCCTCTTTTAGGTGTTTTGTTTTCCTCTTCTTTTTCTCTTCTTTCTCCTTTTTCATGTGTTTTGTTTTCTTTCTCTTCTTGTTCTCTTCTTTGTCCTTTTTCATGTGTTTTGTTTTTCCTTTTCTTTTTCTCTTCTTTGTCCTTTTTCATGTGTTTTGTTTTCCTTTTCTTCTTTTTCTCTTCTTTGTCCTTTTTCATGTGTTATGTTTTCCTCTGCTTCTTTTTCTCTTCTTTGTCCTTTTTCATGTGTTTTGTTTTCCTTTTCTTCTTTTTCTCTTCTTTGTCCTCTTTCATGTGTTTTGTTTTCCTTTTCTTCTTGTTCTCATCTTTCTCCTCTTTCATGTGTTCTGTTTTCCTCTTCTTCTTTTTCTCCTCACTTCATCATGATGTAACGTGTGATTTTACAATGGCTATACTACCCACCCAACAGATGAAGGAAAATCAACTGAAGGAGTTGGAGGCCCAGGCGGAGACCTTCTTGCAACAGCTTCACAACCTTCCTCCAATTTCCCTGCGAGAACCAATCGTGGCCACTTCCATGTGTATACTGCCTATCAAAGGATCTTCGTCTCTGACAGGTAAACTTGAATTCATCTTTTTTATTTCTTTGTATGTTTGCTTATACATCTGTCTTTGTGTATGTTTTGGCGTCGGTGGCCGAGCAGTTATGCTGTAGGACTGGGGTTCATGAGGTGCTGAGTTTGAATCCTAGCAAGGTTAGACCAGATGTTGTGTTCCTTGGGAAAGACACGTAACACGCATCTTCTCCTTGCTACCCAGGTGCAAATGGGTACAAGCACTAGTTTGGGAGTAAAAATCTGCATCAGACTACTGCCCTGGCCAGAAATTGATTATTGTCACCCTTTTTGCTTCCAGCTATTGAAACCGGGATACGCTCCGGCTCTATGGGCTGTAATGGCCTTGAAGGAACCTTACTTTGTGTATGTGCTTGTCTACACACATATGACCAGGTTTTTTCCTTTTTCCTTTTTTGTTTTCACTGGATTGTCTTATTTTACTTTTTCTGCTGAAAATTTTTCTCTTTTTCTTTCCATTACAGGAATCTAATTATATCGAACGTTCTTTTTACCTAAGCACATTAGGCGGTTTGCGGTGCTACTGGTAGGTCCTGCTTCTTTCCTCTCTCTCTTTCACAGCATTCTTTCATTTTGCTATTTCCTCTTTATTCATCCCGAGATCACCACGTATGGAGGATGGGATAAACTACAATGTAATAAATATTTCAGCCCTATTCAATAGTGTTAGAACACAACTTATATTTTTGTTTTGATCAGGCATGTCAGACCTCAAAGGCCGTTTCTGCAGTGCCTACATAGACAGCATCCAGGACATGTATGGAAGCTTGCTGTTCCCACAACCACCACCTGGACTGAGAGCCACTGTGCCGTCTGCCCAAGAATTGGCCCAGAGACAAGCGGCCGATATTAAAATGAGGGTTGTGCAACCTGGCGTTGGTGAGTGATGTGGAGATCAGATTTGTTCTTGGTTTTTTCACACTGCCACCTGGATGTTGTGTAAAATGACAATAAACGTTATGAAAATTAATGTAGAAGGATAGATATTTAAAAGAAAAGGGAAAGTGATAATACTTTTTGTAATGATAAAGTCATTATGAATTTTGTTATTATGACTAATTTGTATTTGAAAAGGGACAAAACATGAATTATAGTAAAGACAAAATAAAAGGAATGAATAGATATAGTATAGTCCTTTTTTTTTGTTGAGGGGATGGTTTTGTTAGTAGTCAAACTTAATTCCCTCTTTAGATTTAAAAAGAAAACAAAAACTGTCTTTTTTTTTATACAAACAGACTCACTACAGATGTTGACCATGAAGGACGGCATGGCGGGACTAAGAACCAGTCCCAAACTGGTGCTGCCACCACAGCCAAGAATTGAGATAAAATCGGGTCCGATGATCAGAGATAGGTATGTGCATTTCCTTGTAATCCATTGTATTTTGTGTGGTGTTGTGGCCGAGTGGTTAGGCTACTGGACTGGGGATCATGAGATCCTGGGGTTCAAATCCTGGCAAAGCCAGGCCCAAAGTTGTGTTCCTTGGGAAAGACACCTAACACACATTTTCCTTACTTTACCCAGGTGTAAAATGGGTACAAGCACTAGCTTGGGAGTAAAAATCTGCATCAGACTAGCATCATGTCCAGGAGGTGATTATTATCACCTTTTCCGCTTCACGCAATTGAAACTGAGATATGCTTCGGCTCTGTGGGCCGCAATGGCCTTGAAGGAACTTTACCTTTACCATTGTATTTTATGGCTAAGGGAGAAAATATCAACATGGTGTACATAGCTCCCGAAAAGTATGAGAAAAACGTATTCAGTAAGTGTGTTACCTAGAAGAGTACACAATAGATCTGAATTTAATGCCAATTGTAAATTTAGCTTTCATTGCTTTTGTAAATGTTAATGAAGCCTTTAGAGAACCCCATACTAATTGGATCTTCAACAATAGTTATGTCATAGGCTAGGTATAGCCTATGACATAACCATACATATAAAAAATTAAAAATCGTTAACTGTGAAAAATAGTCCTTTCAAATAAATGTCAATGGTTTTAATTTTTCTTGTTTTTATTGCTACTGCCATTCAGTCACAGGATTCAGTTCTTAACATTTTTAAAAACAAAGTTTATTTCAACTTTACTGTAGAGAAACAAAAGCACTGTTTATCTGTCATGAACGTAAGGATAATATTCACGTGTCGTGACAGTCGATCTGACAGTCTTAATGTTGGATTGGGTTTTATTTTTATTTTTCAGCCGGAAAGAGGAAAGAGAAACACCAGATACTGTCGTGTCTTCATCATCTCCGGAGTTTGGCTTCAATGAACAAGAGCCAGAATACCCTGGCCTGCGACCTATTGATCCAGCCGCCAGCAACCTGGGTGCTGATGAGCATACATCTCCAGTTATGCCCCTTGTCCACCCACTTCCTGTGAAACCTTGTAAGTGGAAAAGAAATGACAGGAGAAGAGAGAAGAAAAAACAAACATAAGCCCTGAATAGTGCAGAAGAGAAGAGAAAGAAACACATAAAATTTTAACCCAAGAGGATGAGGATTGTTTGTGAACTCACTTTTCTCATTCCTTGAGTTCCATTTAGTATTCTACATATGACAAAAAGGCCTAGATTTTTTTTTAAAAGCAATTTTCAAGGCATTAAGGGTACTCATTTCAAAAGTATTTCCATGTGTTGAAATTTGTAGCAAACTTTTCAGCTTCATGTGGGAAACAATTCTTATCATTTTGTTAACTTTGATAAGCAGCGAGTACATGTCTAAATTAAACGGCTCAAGGTTTACGAGATCCATTTACATAGCATAAGCTCAATGCTATCTTTTTTCCTTTTTCCAGTTTTGCTCTTTTTTTTCTCTCTCCTTTCAAAAAAAGAAAAATAGATATTGTTGTCGTATGTAAGAGGAATTGTAAATATCCATAATATTGTAAGGGCATAATATGTATTTCAATAGCACCCTTTGATTTCTGGCAATGGTAATGCATGTTGCTTTTGACCACACCGTTTTGCAACAGTTGCTGAGCTCATTTCTCAAAACTGGTGAAGTGGATATTGGACAGAGTAGCACTGAACATTATGACAAACTATGTCGAAATAGATGGAGACATTAGTATAAGTTGAATTCCTCTTGATTATGTCACACTCATTAGCCTTTCACTCACATTTCAAATACACAGTTAAACAACGATAGTGAGGGAGGCAGGTGACTTGTTGTAAGGTTTGACTTTCAATAATGCATTTATTAATAATATAGGTTTAAGATAAAAGGAGATGACAAAAACAATAGCATGTCATCATGAAAAAAGCATTGAGTAAAATCAGTAAAGATCTAACACTGGATTGAGATATAATCACACATGAACAACAAAGGAATAAACATAACTATTTCATGCACTAAACAATTACGGTCGAGCATACAATATAGATCTTAAAAGACTTTCTTCATTTGATAATGAGTGACGTGATAAAAGCGCTCCTCTCAACAGAAAATACTATTAATAACAACATAGGCCTAGGTACATAGCCAGGGGAGAATGTACATAAAAACAAATCAAATAATTGGACTACTTCCATCCTCTGAACAGTATTAATTTTGACTATATCTAGGTTTAGGTCAAATTGACTTATCCCTTTAACTTAGAAGCATTTAAGAGTAAATCTAAAGGGACCGGTAACATTTTTTAAAAAGGGGATATGGTTAATAAAGACTTGAAAACCCGAAAACAGTTCACATATACTAACGTGTTAAGCATAAGTTCAGTGAATTTACATGACAAAGTGTCTTATTGTTAAATAATAAATTGGTGGAAAGCATTAAAGCAATGATAGAAGTAATCCATTTAAAGGCTGAATAACAAGTGAAAATATTAATTGGAGAGGGATAACAAACCAGTTAAAATAGATTAAATTGAAAAGTAGATTCAAAGACAAACCATGAAATGACTAATAGTAGGCTAAATATGTCAAAGACAAAATGAAATGACTAATAGTAGGCTAGTCCAGAGTACTCAAAGACAAACCATGATGGGGAAATGACTAATAGTAGACTAGTCCAGAGTACTCAAAGACAAACCACGTAGGGGAAATGACTAATAGTAGGCTAGTCCAGAGTACTCAAAGACAAACCACGTGGGGAAATGACTAATAGTAGAAGAGTACTCAAAGACAAACCACGCTAATAGTCTAGTCAGAGTAGTCAAAGACAAACCACGTAGGGGAAATGACTAATAGTAGGCTAGTCCAGAGTACTCAAAGACAAACCACGTAAAATGACTAATCAAGGTGATTTAAAGACAATGAGACTAATAGGTATAGTTAAAACAAACCATGTAGGAAATGACTAATAGACTGGTTGTGTAGCAAATGACTAATAAAATTCAAGAAAATGTAAAGGCCATCAAAGTGATTTAACAATGAGACAAGGTATAGTTAAAAGGGACTCTTGACTGGTTGTGGCATAAACAAAATAGCAAATGGTTATTATAGGGTTCAGTGTGGCAGGGGAAGACCAACATGGAAGGGAATAAATATAAAATATACAATAATATTGTTGTGAGTGATCCAGCTGTAGGGAAGAGCCAGTTGCCCCTTCTATGACAAGTGCTTTGTTTACAATGAACAATTGAATATACACTTCTATGGGTTTCTTAGAGTTGCACAAACAATTTGAATACTTTTAATAGGAAATATTAAACAGGGAATCAAGTCCATAGGCCTACTGGTTACCAAATAGAAGGTAAAATAAACCAATGGCTAAGGCTCTAGCCTATATAGTTATGGGATGGTTAATGAATAAAGTTAACAGTTAATTTATGAGCTCAAAAAGAATCAAAACATAAACAGTAAAGAGGTGGTGAGTGAAGGTGGACAAATACAATCAAACCCCACACTCAGTACAAAACTGAAAACTACTCACATCTTAACAGTGTCACAACTATTCAGCATAAAGCATTGCATAGAACAGTAAGAAAGTATTTTTGTTGTTGTGAAGACTCAGTTATTATGATGTGTAGCATACAATTCAGTGATGCATTATTGTTATTTCTGTTTGTCAGCCTTCTCAACCGCCAACTCCAGGAGGAGCAGCAGCAGCAGCACTTCCCCTGCCCGCCGTAAACTTGGACACCATCAAGCAGGAAGGTGGTCTCATCGCAAAACAAGAGACGTGTGGTCTTGAACCGGGACCGTCCAATGATCAGCCTCCGTCTGATTTGACAGTCAATCTGCCCAACCTGACCTCTGGTTTGGCCCAGCCATTCCTGGACCCAGCTCTGGATCAGCAGGTGAGAAAGACACCATTGTTACCTGTTTGGCTTTGCTGCTGTGTGTTTGCTTGTTCATTTATGAATGAATTACATCTGCCAACTAGTACAGTACATAAAAAAAACATAAGTTTTGAGTCTGTAGATCTTGTATTTACTTTGAAAAATATGTTTTGGGATGAACTGTGTTGGGTTTTTTTTTTTTTTTAGAAAAACCCTTAGTTAACGGCAATGTGTAAATTGCAATGAAGCAAAACAAGCAATTGTCACTGGTATGATGATTGCTAAAGCCGAGCTTGTTTTCCTTGATGAGGATATAATATTGCATGCATACAAGATTAGTGTCAGTGGTGGCAGTTAGCGCTTACCAAATTAGGATCATGAGTTCCTGGGTTCGAATCCTAGCAAGGTGAGGTCCAAGACATTGTGTTCCTTGGGAAATTTTCCCCCCCACTCTACCCAGGTGCAAATGGGTACAAGCACTAGCTCAGGGGTAAAAGCTAGCGTCCTGGTCAGGAGATGATTATGATCACCTGTTCCGCTTCACGCAATTGAATCCGGGATAAGCTCCGGCTCCATGGGCCGTAACAGTCTTGAAGGAACTTTGCTTACGAGATTAGTGAGAGGTTGGTGAGTCTTTGTAAATACGCTTCTTTCCTGTTTCCTGCATATGGCTTTCTTATTAATTCACCTTGAGATCACTGCATCGTATGGACTAGATAAATTCCAATGAAATTAAAAACCTACAAGATTAATGGCAGGTGTTGTTTTGTCTTCTTTATGTATATGTCCACAGGGAGCAGATTCTCCTGTGGTTATTTTTGTTTGTTTATTACTTATTTCCCCTTTTATTTTTTACTTTAGGTGTCAGTAACCTTGACTCTCTCTACTGGAGCTGCTCAGGATATTGGTGCGGTCATCTCAGCCATTGCAGACCTCTTGAAAATTGCTGTGCCACCAACTTACGAAATCACTCAAGTCCATCACCCGAAATGTTCCGCATGTCTTTAACACGTACGTTAAAAGTCTTTTTTCTTTTATTCTTCTTAAACCGTGGGGCTACTATATTGTCATGTATTTATTTGGAGTATAAGTGAGCCCTCAAGGCCATTGAAACTTTTCATGACAACTATTTCAGAAGATAGCATGCCGATCACAAAGGATGTGGTAAAATATTAAAATAACTTTGGTTAACAAAGGGATCACCGGTGACCACTGGAAAAGCATTTGATATATAAATTGGGAACACTGTTTTGAACTGACTTGGGGGTAGAGATTTCTCCCTATTACTCTCCATGATTGCATGTTGTTCAATTGTGCTTTCATGTTTATTACTCAAATATTTTATCAAATCTATTTATTTGTTCATTTTTTACAGACAAGGAAGAGGCAGTCAACATTCACACGCTTATGTCAACAAGGCCCAGATTTTGCCAGCACTGTGATGTCTTTGTTCTGTGCTCTGGCATTGCTAGATTCAGAGGAATTCCCTATCCTTCTAGAACAAGAACCAGTAAGTTTTGCTGCTCGTGATTGTAAAGATGTACTTCAGCCTTTGCTTTCCTTAAAATATAAATTAATTCCTCCCACCGGGCAGTAGACAGGTGAGCCTGTACGGGGAGTAGATGATCCCGCCCTCCACAGATCTCCTGCTGCCTTGCAGTCGGTCTTGGCTGACCAAAGGCCAAGAGAGTTAACCCAGACAGAAAACAACCTGCTGCCTTGCAGGTCGGTCTTGACTGACTAAAGGCTAAGGGAGTTAACCCTGACATAAAATAACAACCTGATGCCTTGCAGGCTGGTCTTGAATGACCAAAATCTAAGGGAGTTAACCCTGACAGAAAATAACAAGGCCTGGTAGGGGGCCTCAGGGTGGCAGTCCCACCATCTACCCACGGTACAGTGGGCCAATCCCCTGCATATTCGAAACCTAACTGATGCAGAGAAATAAATATAATATAACTGGCTTGACCTTTCACCGATGGAAATAGAAACGAACACGGACTGATTTTTTGGAACATGTGAGGGCAATAATTGGAAAAGAGTTAGAACTAGTTGAAGAAATGGAAAAATTCAATATAGACATTTTGGCTATTACAGAAACAAAGAAAAAAGGACAAGGAAGAGAAAATGTAGGACCAAAACATATTTTAATCTTCTCAGAAGTAGATGTCAAAGATAGAGCTAGAGCAGGAGTAGGAGAAAGCCAAAGGAGAAATAATGAACGGTAGTACCAATACATAAGAAAGGATCAACTATGGAATGCTCAAAACTATAGAGGGATGTCACTACTTAGCGTACCAGGAAAAGTGTATGCCAGGATACTGGAAATGAGACTAAGGAAAAGAGTAGAGGATCAGATTGAAGAGCATCAGAGTGGATTTAGATTAGGAAGAAGTGTACAAGACCACATATTTACAATTAGACAAATAATAGAAAAACTCATTTAGAGAAACATTGACGCACCTGTGTTTTATAGATCTAGAAAAGGCGTTTGACACTGTGAGAAGGGACGAACTATGGCATTCCTTAAAAGAACACAATGTAGAGCAAAATTTAATAGAAGCCATTAAAAGTTTTTACAATAAACCAACATGTGAAGTGAGAGTAGCTGGACATGTATCTGAAGAATTTGATGTAGATATAGAAGTAAGACAGGGTTATATTCTTAGTCCTCTTTTTGTTTATCACATTTATGGATGAGTCCAAAGGCATCCTCAAAAATGAAGAAAATGAATGTAGGTATGTGAAAGCTCAAAGCAGTAAATGTATCAGTGCTTTCATTTGCCGATGATTTAGTTCTGCTTGGAAAAATAGAAAGTGACCTTCAGTCGAATATCAACATTATGAACAATGAACTAAATAAGAGGAATGAGAGTAAATGCAAAGAAAACCAAAATAATGCTAGTAACCAGGGAAGCTAAAACACATCTTAAATTGGGCAGGGAGAATTTAGAACAAGTTCACAGCTACAATTACGTAGGAGTAATGATTAACTCAGAGGGAAAACTAAGAGAAGAAATAAGCCATAGAATCCAAAAAGGCAAGTGCAATATATAACCATCTAGGAAAGGCATTTATAGGTAAACAAGAATTGTCAACAAAAACCAAAATGGCAGTATACAACACAGTTTATTGTCCTACTCCCCTCTATGGCAGTGAAACATGGACCTTAGACAGTAGAGAATACAGTAGAGTACAGGCAGCTGAAATGAAATATCTAAGAAGACTAGTAGGGAAAACTAAAAGAGACAAAATCAGAAACACAACAAGAAGAGATCAAACCAAAGCAGATAACATAAAAACTAAGATAGAAATAAATCGAGATGGTTTGGGCATATAAACAAAATGAAAGACAATAGAATAGCTAAATCAGTATACAGTGCTAAAGCACAAGGTAAAAGATCAAAAGGCTGACCTCAGAGAAAGTGGAAAGAAGATATAAAAGAGACATTGAAGAATAGAAATTTAACATTTTTGGAAGGAAACAGAAAATGCCAAGACAGGGCATCCTAGAGAAAGATCATCTCGGGCATCTGAAACCATGGACGGAAAGGTAGAATGGGAACTGATAAAGAAAGAAAAAAGAAATTTGACGATCTTGGAGTCGCCGTATAGTCATTATTTTCAGATTCACAGTCAACTGAGATGGTTTGGGCATGTAAAACCGAACGAATGACAATAGAATAGCTAAATCAGTATACAGTTCTAAAACTCAAGGTAGACCTCGGAGATAGTGGGAAGAAGATATAAAAGAGACATTAAAGCAAAGAAAATTAAACTTTCACGGAAGGAACCAGAAAATGTCAGGACAGGGCAGCCTGGAGAAAGATCATTTCGGGCCATCTAAACCCATACACAGGAAGGTAGAATGGGAACTGATAAAGAAAGAAAGAATTCCTCCCAACCTCTGGGGCTCATAGATCCTAATTCCATTTTACTCTCAAGAAGCAAGTAATATAACATATAGGGGACTCAGTAGTTCAGAGGCAAGATATCAGCATCTCAACCAAAAGGCAGTTGGTTCGAGCCCCATTAACGATTGAAAATTCTCTCTTGTTTTTTCTTCTTTTATAGCAAAATTTACCCCAGGTCCAGGTAGGTAGATCGACACCTAGTCCCATCTGAGAGGATGATAAAAAGGTGTTCCTATGTGCAGATCATAATACTCTGTGCACATTAAAGATCCCTTGGCTGTTTACAGGGCAGTCCAGGCAAAATAAAAAATCCTACCAAAAATCTGGGATCATCTTAGTTGTGGGTGTGGGTAAATCAAATCAAATAAAAAATACATGATACCCCTGTACCATGTTGATATTATTAGAAAATAGTATGTCTATCTCTGTGGGATGTCTATATGAAGACTTGAAATATCTCTTTCTGTAGTAGTGTGTGTGTGTGTGTGTTTTTTACAATTGTTTTTACTATAATTGATCCATCAATATTTGAATATTTTCTTATTACATGATTTGAATTCCTTTTGTTCTGCAAGCTAGTTTTCTTTTAATCTTTCAATCGTATTTATTCGAGGTGATGTAAATGATAATCGCATACCACTGAATCCATCGCTTGAGTGTTGTTGTTTTTGTTGTATCATTCACATATTTCTTTCTCTTCGTTTGTCTTAGGACTGCGGGAACGTGAAGAAATGATTTTCTGCTCCATGAACTGCTCCATGCAGTTTTCCGCGTCACTGGAGGCCCGCCAGCGGCAGGCTCAGTTGAAGGAGAGGAGCAGCCCAGTTCCCATTATGGAAGCCAAACCACCGACCCGCAAATCAAGGGAGGCCTCGCCCACCAGAGTTGCCGCCAACATGGATGAAATCATCGCCGCCGTGGCGGCTGATGCTCCTCCTCCTCCCCCAGCCATCCGAACTCCCCAGTAACATGTCTTGCAGCCCAGGCACTCCGTCCACAACGCCCCGTCCCCCTTCCACTCCTCCAGCCCCGCAGCCCTCAAAGCTGGCAAGAGACATCGCCGATCTAGTTCCCAAATCTCAGAGCCGGCCTACTCAAAGGTGACTTGTGTTTCTGATTCATTGTTTGCCCTCCATTTCCGTTGATTTTGCCTGCATTTGTATTCCTGTTTGGTTCTCACTCAATTGAGGTTAAGTGGGTTGTTTGTTAAGTGTTAATACGAACAAAACTAAATTTATTTATTTTTTTTGGAAGGGGTTTGCTTTCATTTGCCCACATGCAAATTTCAATTTATTCCCTTACATTTAAATATCTTTAATCAATAGCCAATCACAAAGAAATGGCGTGGTCTGAAGTGGAAGAGGGGAATCAGGACCTACTGGACACTGTCACCAAAATGCCACCCTTCACCCTCATGGAACTGGACGCCCTCTGGCACTCTTTGGGCATTATCCATCGCCCATTGGCCGGTGTATTGGACCTTCGCAAGTGCGTGTTCTGTCAGCGGGTTGGTGATGGAGACAGTGATGGTGCCAGCAGGTAAGTCACAGTGGATTGTTCAATATCTGTCTTTAGCTTGAATTGAAGACAAGCTAGCTGTTCTCCCCCTCCCCCTCCCCCTCTCCCTCCCTCCCTCCCTCTCCCTCCCTCCCTCTCTCCCTCCCTCTCCTCCCTCCCTCCCTCCTCTCCTCACTCCTCTCCCTCCTCACTCCTCCCTTCCTCCCTCCCTCACTCCTCTCCCTCACTCTCTCTCTCTCTCTCTCTCTCTCTCTCTCTCTCTCTCTCTCTCTCTCTTTCCTGCTGGCTATTATTGCCTAGTAGTTTTGGGCCTTGGGCCCCCCCCCCCCGTTGGATAACATTTTTGTAAGTCCAAACAATGTTCCTTCTCATTTTTTTTCAGGCTTCTGAACATCGATGTGAATAAATGGGTCCATCTAAACTGCGCCCTCTGGTCCTACGACGTCTATGAGACCCTAAACGGTGCCCTGATGAATGTAGAAGTGGCTTGGAAGCGCAGCCTGACCAGCAGCTGTGTTGAATGTAGAAAGCTAGGCGCCACCCTGCCCTGCTTCAAGCAGCGTTGCACCAACATCTACCATTTGCACTGTGCCAGAGTTCTATCAGGATGCATGTTCTATCAGGATAAGGTATGAGATATTTGTACGTATGAGATAATTTGATTTGATACGAGGCACGATGAGATAGATTTGTACGAGATATGATGAGATAGATTTGTACGAGATACGATGAGATAGATTTGTATGAGATATGATGAGATAGATTTGTATGAGATAGATAGATACGAGATATGAGGAGATAGATTTGTACGAGATATGAGGAGATAGATTTGTACGAGATATGATGAGATAGATTTGTACGAGATACGATGAGATAGATAGATTATTAAGAGATACGGTGAGATAATGGGATATATTTTGTCATGTATTTGGATAATGGTGGACATACTGGGGCGTCACTTGAATTGAATTTCTTTGCTTTTGAATTTAGATTTTTGCTTTTAGTATGTACATAAGTAACTGTCCAAATACAGTCATCCTATACCCTTGAAAAGTTTGTAGTGTCCTTGGTTGCCATAGAATGGATTTTGGATTTTGACTCAATTTTCAAAATCTTATCTCCTCCCCTTAGTTATGAATAAAATCACTCTAAGCCTGTGCAGATCATCTTTTCCATTCAATATCTAAAGATTGACGTCGGGGTCTTTTGATATTTTGGATAGGTTTTTTTTTTAATGAATTTTTTAATATACTATATATCGTGAATGTACAAAAACGGCATTTTTATTACCTAAAAAATTTAATTTCTCAAAAAGTTTACAATATACATTTAAAAAATCCCAATGTCATTCTATTAACATTGACAAGAAGAACTTTTGTGCCAAATATAATACAAATTGTTCTGTTAATGGTGGAGGAGATAGAATTTTAGTGTCGAAAAACTACATTTCGAGAAAAATGCAAGTAAAAAAATCAAAAGAAAATAATGCAAAACAAAGGCTTCATAAGGGTTTCCCTTGTTGTAGCAGCCCCCTTTACTCTTTCGACAGTCTCTGGCATTGTTACTAATGTAAAGAGGATTATAAATCTAGGTTTGGATGTGCACTGTTGTGAAAACAGACGTCAAAATGACCAGTTTGGTTTTTTCCCTCTATATTCTATGCTGTGCGCGTGTCTCATACACACTGACGGGCAACGCCTCTAACATCACGCAGCGATGGGCCGAAGCAATGAGAGATATCGGCAGAAACTAGGTCACCTCGGTGATGCCACATTTGGCGATTAACCGCCAATACACGGGTTTTTACTGCCATTTTCTTAGTCAATGTTAGGGTAATTTACGTTAAAATTTTGACCGTTTTTACCTACCCTTGCCTACAAAATATTTTGTAAAAAAAAATGTATACGTCATGTGGACATTTTTCTACCAGAAGCTTATAGATAAATAATCGTTCTACCCGAATATGCAAAGAACAGAAAATCAACCTTTTGGTCCTAAACTTGCCAGTGCATGATAACTTTTCGCCTGTCTACTTCCCTCTCTGTGGTTGAATAGTTCCATTGTGGATAGTTTTAATGAAATTCATTCCTCATGATAGTCGAAGCTAAGTCCTCTCCCCCCCCCATTTGATTTCATACTATTTACAAACGTTTCAGTTTGTCTCTCGTACTTGTAGGCTAGTTTTAGATCCATATTTGGGATCAATAAGTGATAGGATCGATATGCTTGAATAAATCTAGAGCCAGATGCCAGGATTACCATCAATTTCTGCTGAAATATTGACAATCTGGCCTGAAAGTCTTGACAAATGGGAAGAAACTCAAGTAGGTCAAGTTTTCAAGGCGGCTGTTTTTGTTCTAGTAGTCTGATCAGGTAAATAACGCTGGTTCCATTGATAGCCACCAATTAGGTCTTTAAAAACATCCTTGTGTGGGCGGTTGACAGACGCTACTGGTAGATCCTACTTCTTTCCTTTCACTGTGTCATGTCTTTCTTTCATCTTACTTTTTCCTCTTAATTCACCCCAAGATCATCTCATATGGTTAATGGGGTCATTTACGAAGAAACAATGTTTTCTTGCAGAGCATATGTTGAACAATCCATTGTACATTTGTAGGTCTTACAATCTTTTTATAGGGGATAAGAAATTGGAGATTGGTGTTTTCTTACTCCGTGCTATATTGATTGATCATAAGGTCATTTGACTCCCAATAACTCTTGAAAATACATTTTGACTTTTTTTCCAGACCTTTCTGTGTCAAAGCCACATTCCCAAGATTCCCTTGGAGAATGAGCTGAGCAGTCTCGTTGTGCTGAGACGAGTTTACATCAACAGGGACGAAGACAGGCAGGTGGCCAGGTAAGAAAGAACCATCTTTTGAAAAATCGTACATAATCTGTTTTTATGTTAGAGGAGTAGTAAATCCCATATTCACAGTGCTGTCAACCTAATGCTAAAAAGGGGGATTTTTATTCGCTTTTTTAATGTAGATTGTATGCCTTCTTCTCAAGAGTAGACACCTTTTTTTAAAATAGATTTTGTACGCCTTTTTTTTATATTTATAGATTGTACGCCTTTTTTAAAATTTACAGATTGTACGCCTTTTTTCTCTCAAGATTGTTGTGCGATTTTTAGCTTTATTTTTTTAGCTTTTCCTATCCACATCATCTTTGATAAAAGCCATCCTCTGATCTTATGTGTCGTATCTATTTATCCAACCAGTATGATCCACCAGGAAGAAAGCCACAGCAGTCTGCGCATCGGCTCCCTCATCCTACACAACATTGGCCAGTTGCTGCCACACCAGATCCAGTGCGGCAAGTTCCACAACAAAGAGTACATTTACCCGGTAAGTTTGTGTGCATGGGGGTTTGGGTTTGTTTTTGTGGGTTTTTCGTTGTTGTTGGTACTTTTGTGTATGATGTTCTGAGCTGGATAGATAGATAGATGATAGATAGATAGCTACAACTTGATTGTGCAAAAAGTGGCGCATTGTTTTGGTGTTACAATACCTTCAAGACAATATGAAATGCAGCACACTTGTACCATACATGAATTATTCTTCACATTTAAGCATTACATGATTAAAATACGTATAACACAAAAATATTAACAATTTTCTAATACAATATGTAACTTTGTAATCATTGCAATGAACAATTGTTCAATAGAGCGGTGGGGATGATGATTATGATGCTTGTGATGGTATTATTATTATTCTATAGATGATGGTAAAAACGATCTTTTATATCTTTCCTTGTTTCACAAAAAAATAAATGGGTCTCTTGGAGCGTTTCGAAATTGTGATTTGAGGTGTTAATGGGTGATTTTGGTCCGTCACAATAGCTTCAATTTCTGCTTAGTTGCTTATACATTTGTATGAAAATAATATATGTTTGAGAGAGAAAATTGTTGACGCTTTGATGAAAGGGAACGTAGTGCAGTGAGGGCTGCTTCTGGTAGATGGGTGGTTGACAGGTGTTGCTGGTAGGTCTTACTTCTTTCCTTTTCAACTTTCACTCATCTTTTCTCTTGCTGTTTCTTCTTAATTGACTCTGAGATTACTGCATACGGTGGGTAGGGTACATATCAAACAAACAAAGCTTCTAGTAGGTATTACTTCCTTTCATTCACTTTTTGCACATATCTTTCATCTTGCTGTTTCCTCTTAATTCGTCCTGAGTTCACTGCATATTGTCGACAGAGTAAATTTCACGGGAATTAAATCACATTTCAGTTTTGGTTCCTCATGTCAGTAAGTGTTGTAATTTTCATCAATCAATTTCTATCTTTGTTTGAATTTCAGATTAGCTCTTCTTTTTTTTTGACGAGTTGATTTTTTGTTGTTGAAAGTTTCCAAATTTGCTTCTTAAATGCTGCTTATTTGCTCATCTTTACAGTTGTACTAAAAAATTTTTTCCATCTTATGAATATTCATCAAATGAATTTCTTATTCTGTGTTATTTCATTATTGTTTGTAAAAACATTTCTTATTTTAAAAGTCATTTCTGTCTTTCCCCCAATAGGTTGGCTACAAGACAAGCCGCTTCTATTGGAGTTACCGTTCTTTGTACAAACGGTGCCGCTACGTATGTAGCATCCAAGACCACGAAGGGGCACCTGAGTTCCGCATACAAGTCGTGGAGACGGGCATGGAGGATATGCACTTCAAAGACTCCTCACCAGCAGGTAGGGTTCACTCAGTACGGGTAGGTGGTTGACCTTTACCACAAATCGGACAAATGTCATTTATTGGATGGAGCAGTTCATTCCCGTCACATTGATGCCATAAAAGCAGCTCAGAATCGATTCTTTCATTTTATACAATATTCTTTTTATAAAAACGATACTGGCCTAAAACATTGGTTGTACCATAAAAGCTGGAAATTTTGTTTAAAGTATAACAATTTGGTACTCATTTTAATCATCACAAAGTATTCTATCCAAAAAACGTACTTTTGAGGAATTATTTTCAATATTAGCTAAAATGGCCAAAAATCACAGGAGACATTCTGTGCACCTGATATTAGAAAAATACCATCCGGCATGAGTGTAAGGGATCTGGAGCAGTTGAAATTGGGTCGACAAGAAGTAATTGAGAGCCTCTCAAGAGTGTTTGATGTTTCAAAGTATTTTACTATTCTTTTCTAAGTTAACATGCGGAAAAAAAATTCAAATAGCGGAAAAAATAGTTCTGGGCAGTGGACAGGTAAGCACCTGTGCGGGGAGTAGATGATCCCGCCTCCACGAGTCTCCTACTGCCTTGCAGGCGGGTCTTGGTTGACCAAAGTCTAAGGGAGTTAACCCTGACAAAACAACCTGCTGCCTTGCAGGCCGGTCTTGAATGACCAAAGGTTAAGGGAGTTAACCCTGACAGAAAATAACAACCTGCTGCCTAGCAGGCTGGTCTTAAATGACTAAAGGCTAAGGAAGTTAACCCTGACAGAAAATAACAAGGCCTGGTAGGGGGCCTCAAGGTAGCAGCCCCACCATCTACCTAGGGTACAGTGGGCTAATCCCCTGCTTATCCAAAACGACCTGATTCAGAGAAGTAAAAGAAATATAACCAGCTTGATTTTGGAACATGGAATGTTAGGGCAATAAATGGAAAAGAGTTAGAATTAGTTGAAGAAATGGAAAAATTCAAAGTAGATATTTTGGCCATTACAGAAACAAAGAAAAAAGGACAAGGAATAGAAAATGTAGGACCGAAACATATTTTAATCTTCTCAGGAGTAGATGTCAAAGATAAAGCTAGAGCAGGAGTAGGCCTCCTAGTGCATAAAAGGCATGAAAAGCTACTAGAAAGTTGGAAATTTATAAGCCCACGGCTATTAGAGGTAAATATTAAACCAAAAGGACGAAAAATTAAATTAGTAATAGCTTATGGACCAAATGAAGACGCAACTAAAGAAGAAAAAGATGTCTTCGAAAATGATTTACAAATAGCTGCAGAGAATCTTAAATCCAAACAGGAACTAATGCTTTTAGGAGATTTAAACACTAGAGTAGGCAACAATGTAGAAACGTCAGGAGGAGTAATAGATAAAGGAGAGACAACAACTTCTCCAAATGGAGAGAGACTCATAGAATTTTACCTAAAGAATAACATGAAAATAGCCAACGCCTTTTTCCCCATAAAGATATCCACAAATATACAAGATTAAATGAAGACAGGTGTGAAAAGTCAATGGTAGACTACATAATAGTTAGCAGCTCCCTTTTTTTTACAGTACATTGGATGCAAGAGTAAACAGAAGAGCAGAAATATTTAGTGATCATCACTTAGTGATTGCCAAAATGAGATTACTGACAAAAGGAAAGAAGAAAGCTACTAAACTCAAAATAGAGGAACTAAATAAACGAATAGTAAAAGAGATACATACCAATCTAGGATAAAAAGATTTATCAGTGAAAGACAGATGGATCTGAATGATAGCTCAATAGAACAAAAGTGGCAGATGTATAAAGAAACACTCCTCAGTTGTACTGAAGAGGTCTGTGGTAGGAAACAAATTAAAGGAAATAGGAAAAGAACAGCATGGTGGAATGATAATGTCAAGACTAAGATCAAAGAAAAGAACGATGCCTGGAAGAAATACTTGCAAACAAAGAGACCAGAGGATAGGATAGATTACGTTAATAAAAGAACTATCGCCAAAGAGGAAATGAGGAAAGCAAAACAGGAACAATGGGAAGAGTTTGGACAAAGACTCCAAGAAAGCTATCAAGGAAATCAAAAGCTGTTCTGGGGGGCAATGAAGAGCATGAGAAAGACTAATACGACAAATTAAGAATGTCAAAGGAGAAATAATGAAAGAAGACAGCGAAATCATGGAAACATGGGGAAAGCATTTTCACCAATTACATAATCCCTCGAGAACGTATGAAACAAGGAGTAAAGATCAATTAGTAAGAGTATTAAGTAATCCAGAGGAGACAGCTAAAGATGTAGATATATCAATGGAAGAAATCCAAACAGCTATAAGAAAGGTGAAGTAGGGAAAAGCCCCAGGAGCAGATCAAGTTTATCCAGAAATGATTAAAAACCAAGAGAGAGAGGCAGACAAACTACTACATGCAATATGCCAACAAGCATGGAAGTCCAAACAGTTGCCAGACGACTGGAAAAGGGGAACGGTAGTACCAATACATAAGAAAGGATCAACTATGGAATGCTCAAACTATAGAGGGATATCACTACTTAGCGTTCCAGGAAAAGTATATGTTGGGGTACTGGAAATGAGACTAAGGAAAAAAGTAGAGGATCAGATTGAAGAGCATCAGAGTGGATTTAGACCAGGAAGAAGTGTACAAGACCACATATTTACAATTAGACAAATAGTAGAAAAATTCCTTGAGAGACACATTGACTTACACCTGTGTTTTATTGACTTAGAAAAGGCATTTGACGCTGTGAGAGGGACGAACTATGGCATTCCTTAAAAGAACAATGTAGAGCAAAATTTAATAGAAGCCATTAAAAGTTTTTACATTAAACTAACATGTGCAGTGAGAGTAGCTGGACATGTATCTGAAGAATTTGATGTAGATATAGAAGTAAGACAGGGTTGTATCGTAAGTTCTCTTTTGTTAATCATATTTATGGAATGAGT
>JAXRKP010000336.1:27500-80000 GCA_037039925.1 Doris montereyensis | reverse complement strand
TCTCATTCTCTCATTCTCTCCCTCCCTCCCCTCCCCCTCTCTCTCTCTCTCTCTCTCTCTCTCTCTCTCTCTCTCTCTCTCTCTCTCTCTCTGTTTCTCTCTGTCTGTCTGTCTGTCTGTCTGATAGTTATTAGACAATCTTATTATAGATGTTACATTTATTTCTGTCTGTCTGTCTGTCTGTCTGTCTGATAGTTATTAGACAATCTTATTATAGATGTTACATTTATTTACTTATTTAAAACTTCATTAAAGATTTTAAATCATGGCTATTTTTGTAACATGCGTATTTTTGGTGCTCTGGCAGAACCGTGGCGTGTACATGTTCCGAATTGACAATGACATGGTGATTGACGCCACAATGGCAGGAGGCCCGGCTCGCTACATCAATCACTCCTGCAACCCAAACTGCCTTGCAGAAGTCATGGACATTGAGAAAGAGAGCAAGATCATTATTATCACCCACCAGAAAATTGTAAAGGGTGAAGAGGTAAGAGAGATTATTTCATTTCTTCTTGAAATCTCAATTTTTGGTTATTACCGTCAGCAGGCATGCTTTTTGAAATTGATCACAAACTTTCAATCCCAAGTTTAAAAAATTTTAAAGCTTTATTTAAATTTAGGCGGCTAAATTGTTTTTGTCATTTTTGTCTGAATGACGTATTTGTGACAAAGGCACACTATTGAAATGATCCCTTTAATTGTATGCTGAACAAAAGGGGTAATGTCTTGGTCATTTAAAGCTTTAAAGTAAAGAAAATATTGATTTAATTTCCCTCTTTATGTTCTAAAGATATCCGTTTAACGGAAGTATGGGAGTAGAGGGTTTGGGAGAAGGTGTTATTTAACTTGCTCCATACAATCAAATATCCCCTGGTATAGGGTGAAAAGGCAATGATGATGGTATTAAATTCACTGTGTGACAATTCCGACCATCTATTGACTTGGGTTTTTTTTTTCTTTGTACCTGTCCTTTAGCTCACATATGACTACAAATTTGACTTTGAAGATGATCAGCACAAGATCCCATGTAACTGTGGAGCCCCCAATTGTCGCAAGTGGATGAACTGATAAGCCAACTTTAACCCACACCAAGGAGTTTGTTGTCGTGTATCACACCTCTTGTTGCCTTGACACAAAGAGAAGACACAGGCTATGGACTCAAAAGATCCAGAATGTGGAAGAGCAAGAATGAATGGCTTTTGTTTTCTCTTCTTCAGTTCCAATCAACCAGAAATGCATAAATGATCAGTTTCAGGCACTTCAGGTTAAGAGCAACAAAAGAGACGGAAGTTGGGAAATCAGTGCAATTTCCCAAAAGAAGACTCAAGAAGCAGACAAGATTGCAAGAACAACAGAAAAAGAGACTATGAAACCACAAATGGACACAACTATTTTTTAAACAGTCCAATGTTTGAGACAACGGACATGTCCTGTGTTTTGGTTTCCTATCTAGTCTTGCCATCAACTCCCCAATGGCTAGATCAGATAAGAGCCAAAGAGAAACCTATGAAGAAACTTTGGAGAAGACAACAAAAATCTAAACAGAAACAAATTTTATTTTATAAAACAAAAGAAACAAAGCATTCACATGATGAAACTTTGTAATTACAGAGCTAGATTAGTTGTTTTGTGCTCTGCCGTGTACATGTAAAAGTGTGTCATCTGTAAGTAAATGTACAAGTGTGTGACCTTAAACATTATTATTATTATGATGAAGCGTTATGCTCCCCTGGAAATGTGTAAGATGAAAGATGAAAGGGGATCGCACAACACCAAGAAAGGAATAGATGAAGACTGGCTGAAACAACAGATAAAAGTGTTTCTATGAAAGAAACTTGCCTGACTTCAGAATTGGAATCTTGGAGGTTATAATTTATGCCAATTATTGCATACAATGAAAGTAACCATGTGTCTGTATCGATTCCATATTATATTAACTCTCGAAATAAAGACTGACCTGACATGAGAATTTCTTCGAAAACCAGAATTTGACCCTAATAATCCACGCATGATATGTATGCTGATTATTACATACAATGAAATCGGCTCTGTCACTGTATTAATTCCTAGAAGCCCCCAGAAATAAAGATTGACCAAGAAATGACAATGAAAGTGCTTCATCCCAGAACTTGATTGTCAGAATTTATATATATGTATATTTGCTGCTTCATTAATTGCGTATAATGAGATCAGTTTTATTACTGTATCAATTCCATGTTCACCGTAGAGTAACACAGGTGACGAAGAGAGCGAGGAACAAGTGAGAACAGACTTTCTTCATGCAATTAAAAGAAAACAAATATTTATAGAAACACAAAAAGCATTGGTGTTGCTGTATGCCTGCGTTTGTGATGTAAATATAATAGTTGGGTGTGGAAATATAAGAAGCTGGTAATTTAAATTGATATTAATGGTTATAGCCATTTTCTGTAAATAGCCATGTTTTGATAGAGATTGCTTGTTGAGTGCGTCCTAAAAATATACGTTTACATATTGATAACATAAACCTATATATATTATCTATACACAAATGAAAAATGTACATTTTTACATTTATCAAGCGTATTGTGGATAATATTTTGACTTTTCATGGAAAAAGAGGCGGATGTCTCGACCTCGGCTTTGGATTTTTTTAATTTTATTTTTTTTTTGTTGGGTTTTTCTTTTCTTTCTTTTTTTACCCCACCTTATTCTCTTTGTTCTTCACTATCTTGTTGAAAAATATGTGCATAGTCGATAATGAAATAACATGAAGCGATTGTTGTTAAAAATGAAGTTTTGTAGATCATTTATAATTGTAATGTGTAAAAAAGATGGGGTAGACTCGTTTATAATAATGTACAGACAGATTTTATATGACTGCTTTTTGTTTTATTATTATGTTAGTCTCCTGTACAGTGACACGATGATGTCAATTTAGTAAGAATATATTTTAAATGTTTGTTGTTATTGAATCTACCCAGTTGTAGGTAGCGTTTCCCCAGAAGTGATGCAAAATGACAAACAGTTTGACACTGTTTTCATTCGACTTTGCCCTAAAGAAATAGATATGAAATGACATCATTACACTATCCATTTGCCCCTACCATCCACCATGAAATTTGACGCATATTTGTTTTGTTATATTTTTATATACATACATACGTACATATGATATATCATATTGTTTTTGGTTCTTCGTTTTTTTTTTAAATATTTTAGCTGCACCCACTCCCCATGCACTTTTTGTCATTTTTGCTTTTTATTTGTGTCATGGTTTTCTTAGATGAAGTTTGGGTCGCACCCCTTAATTCTCCATTGCGTGTTCAAGAAAAGTTTCATGTGTTGATTTGTCCCACAAAGCAATAATTTAATAAGATTGTTTAGAACTGTTATGGGTGTTTTTATTTGTGTGTTTTTCTTTTGGGGTTTTTTTATTATAATTTTTTTTCATTTAGTTTTTTTTAATTTGTAATGTCCTGTCATTTCACCCACCATGTTGTGTGTTTTGTACCCGTTTGTATGTTTTCTTCTGGCATTTGTATTATTAACGAATTCCTTTTTTAAATTCAAGACTTCAAGGGTCGGCTAATTTGTTTAGTTTGATTTGTTCACAAAATGAGGGGACTTGCAGATTTAATTTCATTATGATGTTGAACCACTTTTTTTCCTTTTTTTTTTATCTCCTGACACCAGGTGTGTGTTTGTGTGTGTGTGTGTGTGTGTATCTGTGTATTGGAAGTTACAAAGTTGTTGATCTCAGCATACACCTCTGGTGCTGGCACTAAAATTTGTTGGAAGTTTGAGCATACTGTTTATAATTTACTTTCTCTTTCCAATAAACCCGACTTCAGTCTTGTGTAGAGCTATGTTTTATTCATTTCTTTCCTCACTGCCTTGTGTTTGTATAATCTGATACTGATATCACTTGACGTTAAAGTAACCATGTAAGCAACACCAGCTACCTACCTACATGTAGAGTAATAATATAGTGTGCACCTTTTTTTAAAACATTGTCTGGAAGAGAGACAGTTCAGAGAGGTGCCCATCATGAAAGGACTGTAGCTAAGTTGTAGGGAAAACGTTCAATTTATGTGAAAGTCTTCTAAGGAATCATTTTCTTTTTTAAATTTCTTTTTGTCTTTGTGGACATTTAGTGGGTGCTGCTGGTAGGTCCTACTTCTTTCCTTTCATTATTTCACTTCTTTCATCTTGCTGTTTCCTCTTAATTCACCTTGAGATCACCGCATATGGTGGAGGGGATAAATTTCAATCAAACAAGCATCTTGCTGTTTCCTCTTGATACACCCTGAGATCAATGCTTATGGTGGATAGGGTAAGTTTCAATGAAACAAATAATTCTTTCTTGTCTTGAGTACCACTTCTAGTGTCTTCCCTGTAATTGTCTTTACATACCTCATACCTCTCAATTAATTAAGCTGCTGCTACTACTACTACTACTACTACTACTACTTCTACTACTACTACTACTACTACTATTACTATTACTACTACTACTACTATTACTACTACTACTACTACTACTTCTACTACTACTACTACTACTACTACTACTTATTACTACTACTACTACTACTTCTACTACTACTACTACTACTACTATTACTATTACTACTATTACTACTACTACTACTACTACTACTATTCGTTTACAAAGACCCATGCTGCTATGTGATAACAACGTACATCTCCTGCCTTTATGAAAGTGTAGCTACTTAATATATTCATTCAAGATCTGTTCTCAGTTAATAACAAATTTTAGTAAGGAAAAAAGAGAACAAAGAAGAAATTACTGTTAACTGTTTTTCATTCTTCTACTGCCACATGATATGTACGCTGAACAAGAGTAGAATTAATATAATAATATAAATAAGCGTATTCACATAATGATATATTACAATACATGTGTGGTTGTAACGAGGGTCTCGACAGCTGTGGTTTAGGGTTGCACAGTAAACCCTCTATTCTCTCCTCTTCCTTTCCAGAAATTTTGATTGCTCACTGCCCAGACAGTTTTGCCATTTATGCATAATAATATTATCACAATATGTGTATATCATGTATGTATTTACTGCTAGCGCTGTTCTATGGTTTGTTGAGGGGCTCAGCAATTATTATCTATACATACATATATTTTATATACGTGTGTCATCACATTTTCACCCTAGCTATCACATCAAACTTTTTTTCTTTAATGCATTAAGGTTGGGATCTGCAGGCCAGGATAAGAGAAAGAACTTCTTTAGAAAGAGAGGAGAGGCATTTATTATTTGGTCATGTTTTCATACGATTGGAGATGATCGTATTATATATTGAGGAAGATGAGAGAAAGAAAAGAAGAAAAAAATCACCACAAAATCTTGAGATCCATATTAGCCATTTGGGGGCAGCAAGGAAATAAAGAAAATTAAAAGAAAGAGAAACAAATTTGTTGTTACTTATGTCGGTGTACTCATTTACAGCCGAAGAAAGAACATTGAAATAAATACCATTAGTAAACCTGCACTTCATGTCATTGAAATGGCCATCAATAACAGCCTTGAATAAATTTATTACTTTTTCATTAACATACACATACCTGTAAATTATTTTCTGAAATGATTCCAATCCTCACTACGTTGCTGTTGGGTCACTGTTGCTAGTGAATGAGTTAGATCAGGACGGTTGTTACAATATTACCAATGTTTGATTTTACCAGGGTTTTTAGGGGCTTTTTCTTTTCTTGTTTGCCTTTATAAAAAACCATTGCTGTTTTTTTTGTTTATACTTAGTTTTTTTTTATCCAGTGGTAGTCATTTGGACTTGCAGTGTCAAGATAACCAATGATCTCCCCTCCCCCCCTCCTGTGTAAAGAAATTATATGTCAACTGATGCTAGAAGTGGAACAAACGAAAGCTGAAAAATTCCTTATAATTTATAATTAACCTTTTAAAAAAAGAAAGAAGAAAAAAGAACAATTCCCGCAACACAAAGAAGTAACAAAACTCAGTGTGCTCCTACTTTTGTAAGTTCCTGAGCTGTGTAACAACATTCATGTAGATTGAAAACTTATTTTTTCTATCTTTTTCTTCTTCTCCCTTTCACTTTCATCATGAAGACTGGATGAGGAAAGGTAATTCATTTCTTCCTAAGACTCAAATCATTTGTTTAAAAGGTATGCGAAATAACTGTACATAATGATGTTAAAATGGACGCAAGATTTATGATTTATTAACAAGGTGTTTTGATACGAATAAGAAAACAAAAACCCATTACAATCCAGTGGTGTACTAGATTTCATGTATTATATGCAGTACTGTAAATAGTCATATTATTATTTTGTTACATTAGGAAAGAGTGAGAGAGAACGGAAAGGAAAGTAGAAATGATTATTAAAAGAAGAAAATCATTTTTGTCATCCCTCATCTAACGTTGTATAATTTCTTTTCCCTTGCCCCAATCCGTAAGAAGAATAAAATTTATACTTTTGCTCTGACTGTTACCACTGGTATTTATTTCAGTGTTGTGTTTTAAATTACAGGTTTCCGTGTTTGTGTTTGTTTGCAATTGCCCTGATACATGTGTGTACATGTGGGAATGTTTGTCTGTGAAAACGGCAATAGCACTTATGCATGTGTGTACATGTGGGAATGTTTGTCTGTGAAAACGGCAATAGCACTTATGCATGTGTGTACATGTGGGAATGTTTGTCTGTGAAAACGGCAATAGCACTTATGCATGTGTGTACATGTGGGAATGTTTGTCTGTGAAAACGGCAATAGCACTTATGCATGTGTGTACATGTGGGAATGTTTGTCTGTGAAAACGGCAATAGCACTTATGCATGTGTGTACATGTGGGAATGTTTGTCTGTGAAAACGGCAATAGCACTTATGCATGTGTGTACATGTGGGAATGTTTGTCTGTGAAAACGGCAATAGCACTTATGCATGTGTGTACATGTGGGAATGTCTGTGAAAACGGCAATAGCTCTTAAAATGTGGGAATGTTTGTTTGTGAAAACGGCAATAGCACTTATGCATGTGTGTACATGTGGGAATGTTTGTCTGTGAAAACGGCAATAGCTCTTATGCATGTGTGTACATGTGGGAATGTTTGTTTGTGAAAACGGCAATAGCACTTATGCATGTGTGTACATGGGGAATGTCTGTGAAAACGGCAATAGCACTTATGCATGTGTGTACATGTGGGAATGTCTGTGAAAACGGCAATAGCACTTATGCATGTGTGTACATGTGGGAATGTCTGTGAAAACGGCAATAGCACTTATGCATGTGTGTGCATGTGGGAATGTCTGTAAAAACGGCAATAGCACTTATGCATGTGTGTACATGTGGGAATGTCTGTGAAAATGGCAATAGCACTTATGCATGTGTGTACATGTGGGAATGTTTGTGAAAACGGCTGCAGGTTGGTCCTACTTCTTTTCTTTTACTCTTTCACTTATCTTTTTATCTTGCCGTTTTCTCTTAATTCACTCTGAAAGCACCACAATGGTGGAGAGGGTAAATACCAATTAAACAAACAAGCCAGTGTGGGCATTTGGGAATGTGTTTGTCTGCAATTGCACTAATGCCTGTGTTTGCATTTAGTGGGAATGTGTTTGTCTGCAATTGCACTAATGCCTGTGTTTGCATTTAGTGGGAATGTGTGCGTCTGCAATTGCACTAATGCCTGTATTTGCATTTAGTGGGAATGTCTGCAATTGCCTGCAATTGCACTAATGCCTGTGTTTGCATTCAGTGGGAATGTGTTTGTCTGCAATTGCACTAATGCCTGTGTTTGCATTTAGTGGGAATGTGTCTGCAATTGCACTAATGCCTGTATTTGCATTTAGTGGGAATGTGTGCATCTGCAATTGCACTAATGCCTGTCTTTGCATTTAGTATGATTTAGTGGGAATGTCTACAATTGCACTAATGCCTGTGTTTGCATTTAGTGGGAATGTCTGCAATTGCACTTATGCCTGTCTTTGCATTTAGTGGGAATGTCTGCAATTGCACTAATGCCTGTCTTTGCATTTAGTGGGAATGTGTTTGTCTGCAATTGCACTAATGCCTGTGTTTGCATTTAGTGGGAATGTCTGCAATTGCACTAATGCCTGTGTTTGCATTTAGTGGGAATGTCTGCAATTGCACTAATGCCTGTGTTTGCATTTAATGGGAATGTCTGCAATCGCACTAATGCCTGTGTTTGCATTTAGTGGGAATGTTTGCAATTGCACTAATGCCTGTGTTTGCATTTAGTGGGAATGTGTTTGTCTGCAATTGCACTAATGCCTGTGTTTGCATTTAGTGGGAATGTGTTTGTCTGCAATTGCACTAATGCCTGTGTTTGCATTTAGTGGGAGTGTGTTTGTCTGCAATTGCACTAATGCCTGTGTTTGCATTTAGTGGGAATGTGTTTGTCTGCAATTGCACTAATGCCTGTGTTTGCATTTAGTGGGAATGTCTGCAATTACACTAATGCCTGTGTTTGCATTTAGTGGGAATGTCTGCAATTACACTAATGCCTGTGTTTACATTTAGTGGGAATGTCTGCAATTACACTAATGCCTGTGTTTGCATTTAGTGGGAATGTTTGCAATTGCACTAATGCCTGTGTTTGCATTTAGTGGGAATGTGTGCAATTACACTAATGTCTGTGTTTGCATTCAGTGGGAATGTGTGCAATTACACTAATGTCTGTGTTTGCATTCAGTGGGAATGTGTGCAATTACACTAATGCCTGTGTTTGCATTTAGTGGGAATGTCTGCAATTACACTAATGCCTGTGTTTGCATTTAGTGGGAATGTCTGCAATTACACTAATGCCTGTGTTTACATTTAGTGGGAATGTCTGCAATTACACTAATGCCTGTGTTTGCATTTAGTGGGAATGTGTTTGTCTATGCAAGGTTTTCACTGATCTATCTCGCGACTTTCTCTTGATTCACCCTGATTCTGATGTTTCATTGAAATTTACCCCGTCCACCAATTGCGAAGATGAAAACATTGAAAGATAAGTGAAGGTAAGTAGGACTTAAATTGCTAGCAGTCCCTGTTCATGCTAACCACCCTCTCCCCTCTCTCTCTCACTTCCAAACTATAAAAACAACACACACACACAGTACACACCAAAGGACAATACACATTCAGTTTGGGTTTTTTATGGAAATTTATACCCCGTTCACCATATGTGGTCTCAGGGTGAATAAAAAAGGAATAAGCAAGGTGAAAGTGAAAGGAGAAAACGGCCCACTTCACATAATGGAGTAGGTTGTACTTGGAGTCTATTGTGACTTAAGGAGGGGGGCAGGTCCTACTGAGAGTGATCTTTTAAGTTTGAAGAGTTACACAATTTGAAGCATGGTGAAATTAGAGGGGAGAAAAATTGTGTCTGTCATTTTTTTAAATTAGTTGAATCTTGAATTTTTATGGGAAAATGTGTAATTTTAGGTGAATAGACTTAGTCCTACAGATTCATATTATTATCAGTGTTAACAGAGGTTTATAATTTTGCACATAGGAACTTCAAACCAATGGCCTGAAACAGTCATTTCAATTTTTTAATGTCTTTTTTTACTTGAAATTTAAAAAATAAATTCAAAGAATCGATACTGAGCTTGTTTGTTATGGTATCAAAGTGCAGGGAATTATCAGCTCAATCCAATTATAATTAATAGACTAGGCGTGTCCCATTTTGGGCAAAAATGGTGTTTTTAATCTTAGGACATACACTGCCCTTTATTCATGACAGGTAGAGGTGAAGTAATTTACAATACTATTTTGGTGCATTACTGATGATACTACATGTAATACTTACTACTACATGTAGCATGTAGCATGTTTACAATACTGTAACTTCAACATCCCTAAGACTAAGGCCGAAAATATAGAAAGTCCGTCCAACTGTTGTCTTCAAAATGAAGATGGTTGACGGATGCAAACGTATGGGTATACTGCGCCCGCCCTTTTCCGCCTTCATTTTTTTTTAATAAACTCGTAACAGTAACAGTAACACACTATTCATCGTTGAAAGCAACTCACTTAGTCACTGTATTTGACACAATGGCGCTTTCAAGAAAAAGCAAGTTAGCTTTGATGCTGTATTTACGAAGAAGAAGGCGCACCAAACGACGTTTGAATGTCAATTCACCCCATCAACAAGTTAAGGAATGTGTGTGGTGAATATCACCATCTAATGCCGATGTTGCGACAGGACTCGATCAAATTTAAGGAGTATTTTCGAATGGAACCTCCTACATTCAATCTCTTATCTATGTTGCTGTAATTTCTCTCTCCTCTGTCATATAAGGTCGGTCTCGATTCAACTGCATTAATTAGTGCCTCCTCCTTTTGTGGTGGAAAGACAGCCATTATTTTTAGGAATTGAATTGAAGAATCTGTAATAAATGTTGTGCACATGAGATAAATCACAACGGTTGTACTACACATTATATACTATCTGCTTCATCACCGTGTCAGACACAATCTTCCCGCCACTTCTCCGTCGCAGTGGGAGAATTGATTCAAAATTATCTTATAATTGAAAAAACTAAATTCGGCTCGAATCTTGCCTCCAATTTGAGTCGCTAATTTCAAATTTGAAATCAAATTTTTGATCCGATCAACCATTAAAAAGATATTGGACCAGATACATCTCCCCGCTAGACTCAGTGACGTCACCGACATCCGGTGAGACAGTGAGCGATCGCTCGTCGCGTCCGTCCAGCAAGATGAAATGCAGCACGTTCCACTTCACTTTGACGAACCATGAACAGTTGCTGCAAGTCGGGTGCAATATAATATAGACCGTCCTTCAACACTCTATTTCATTTGTAATTTTGGCCTGCGTTACTTCTTTCCTTCATTTGTCTCCTTCAAACCGAGCTTAGTATATTGTATATTTTCAGCCTAAGAGGATCAGTTCGCTAGCATTATTGAAATTGTAGACTCCTGTTGTAAGAGAAACGATTGGATTTTCCCCACATACAGTAGATTTCAATGGAACTTAAGTCTCTCCCTCTCTCTCTTTCACTAAATATGAAAAAATAATCCGATTCTAGAGTTTTAAAAAACCCAATCAACATAAAACATTTCGGCCTATCAAATAAAAACACCCCTCGCACTGCACCAGTACAATGCAAATCTGAAATAGTGGTACCAGTATGGTTATAACAAGTTTTATTGTAGAATGTTGGGAAAAAATCCATACAATACAGAATACAAGTATTCATTCATCCCTCTTCTTTTTTTGTCCCCGTCTTCTTCTTATCATCCTCAGTCCTCTTCATTATATTTATTTACAGGGTCATTTTATGATCACGTCCGTATGTTCCTGAAGTGATTTTATTTGCTTTTGAGTTTAGGTTTTTGCTTTTAGTATGTACATGAGTAACTGTCAAAATACAGTCATCCTATATCATTGACAAGTTTGTGCGTCGTTGGTTGCCATAGAAACAGCCGCCATCTTTGGATTTTGACTCAATTTTCAAAATCTATCTCCTCCCTTAGTTATGAATAAGATCACTAAAAACCTGTGCAGATTGCCTTTTCCATTCAATATCTAAAGTAATTTTAAAAATATTTTGGATAGGTTTTTTTTAAATGAATTTTTGAAATACTAGATCTAGATCTATATATCGTGAATGTACAAAAACGCGTTTATCAATTATTTTTTTTTATATCTCAAAAAGTTAACATATAAAAAAAACCCCGACGTCATTCTATTAACATTGACAAGAGGAACCTGCGTGCCAAATAAAATACAAATCATTAGGTAAATGGCGGAAGAGATAGAATATTAGTGTGGAAAAACTACCAGTCCCCCACCCCCCCCCCCCCCCCCCTATATCCTATGCTCGTGCACGTGTTTACATACTGACGCGCAACACCTCTTACATCACACAGCGATGGGCCGAAGTGACGAGAAATATCAGGAGAAACTAGGTCACCTCGGTGATGTCAAATCTAGCGATTAACCGCCAATATACGGGTTTTACTGCCATTTTCTCAGTCAGTGTTAGTGTTAGGGTAATTTAGGTAAAAAAAAATGTTTTTGTTTTTACCTAACCTCGCCTTTACATCACAAAATATTTTGTAAAAAAAAATTTATACGTCATATGGACATTTTTCTGCCTTGAACTTGTCGATAAATGATCGTTCTACCCGAATGTGCAAAGAACAGAAAATCAACTTTTTGGTCCCCCCCCCCCCTAAAAGAACACAATGTAGAGCAAAATTTAATAGAAGCCATTAATTTTTTTTTTTACAATAAACCAACATGTGCAGTGAGAGTAGCTGGAAACATATCTGAACTTGATGTAGATATAGGTTAGGAGTAAGACAGGCTTGTATCGTAAGTCCTCTTTTGTTTATCACATTTATGGATTCAGTCGCAAAGGCATCCTCAAAAATAAAGAAAATGAATGTAGGTATGAGGAAGCTCAAACCAGTAAATGTATCAATGCTTTCATTTGCTGATGGTTTAGTTGTTTGGAAAAGCAGAAAGTGACCTTCAGTCGAATATCAACATAATGAATAATGAACTAAATAGAAAAGGAATGAGAGTAAATGCAACGAAAACCAAAACAATGCTAGTTAGTATTACTAGTAATAGTAACTAGGGAAGCTAAAACACAAAATCTTAAATTGACCAGGGGAAATTTAGAACAAGTTCAAAGCTACAATTACCTAGGTGTAGTGATTAACTCAGAGGGAAAACTAAGAGAAGAGATCAGCCAGAGAATCTAAACGTGCAATGACAATATATAACCATCTAGGAAAGGCATTTATACTAGGTAAACAAGAATTGTCAACAAAAACCAAAATGGCACTATATAACACAGTTTATTGTCCTACTCTCCTTTATGGTAGCGAAACCTGGACCTTAGACTAGAATACAATCAGCAGAAATGAAATATCTAAGAAGAGCAGTAGGGAAAACTAATAAAGAGACAAAATCAGAAACACAACAATAAGAGATCAAACCAAAGCAGATGGCATAAAAACAGACAGAAACAAATCAATTGAGATGGTTTGGGCATGTAAACAGAATGAATGACAATAGAATAGCTAAATCAGTATACAGTGTTAAAGCCCAAGGTAAAAGACCAAAAGGCAGACCTTGGAGAAAATAGGAAGAAGATTATGAGGCATTAAAGCATAGAAATGTAACTTTTTTGGAAGGAAACGGAAAATGCAAGGACAAGGCATTCTAGAGAAAGATCATCTCAGGCATCTGAACCCATACACCGATAAAGAAAGAAAGTTTATGTTGACGAGTGGCTACACACAGTGTGTAGTAACTTGTCCAGACGCTTCCTTACATTATACTTTTTTGTATTTATTTATAATTTATAGGTAACTGAGTTTTTCACTATAGCTATTTTCTTTTACTATCTATCTATAGGCGGGTACATGGAACTATTTTTTTCTTTCCTACTTCAGTGAGAATAGGTATATAGTAACGTTTCTTCTTTCTGTCAGTGTCACTCATGGCACCATATATTGTTTTGTTTTTTTACTATAGGAAGAAAGATGTATTCTTTGTAGTGTAGGTGTCTTTTGTGTGGATAACTATATATATATATATTTTTTATTTTATTTACTAAACTAGATTTGTTTTACACTAACTAAATTGATGTTTTTTAACTATAGGTAACTCAAGTAACTTTTATTACGGGTTGATTCGATTGATTTTACCCATGCTGAGGTTTTTGGTAGGATTTTTTAATTTGGCCCGAACTGCCTTGTAAACACGCGCAGTGTTGTGATCTACACTTTTATCGCCCGTCTCTGATGAGACCATGTACCCAGGAGGGTAGATTTTACTCAAAACTAGAGACATTTTTTCAACCGTCCACAGGGATCGAGCCCACGACCTTTGGGCTGAGAGTGAGAGGCTAACACCTTGCGTCTAGACTACTGAGTCCCTCGTTTTACTATGGGTGACTAGTTGCTTTACTATAACAGTATTCTCTTTTACTTTACTATAGGCAAAGAGAAGTTAGCAAACAGGAATTTAGTGACATTTACCCTATCAGTATCAACCATAAGTTGTGTGATCTCAGGGTGAACAAAGGAGGAAAAAATATGAAAGAATAAAACGAAAAGAATGAAGTAGGACCTACCAGTAGCCCCAACCAACCACATACGGGGACACAGGTACATATTAGCCATAAACATTAAACAAAAAACATGATGAGAAAGCAAAACCAAAACACCACAGATAATTTGTTACAAATTAATTTTAATGAATGAAAATGGATGCACGATGAAATGTACACCCGTTTTGTTTTTGTTATTTTTGTTTTTTTTATCACAGTGTTACTTTATACATTTCCATACATAGTAATATACAGGTTTTTCTTTTCACTGACCTCACAAAATATATAAAATATACCATTATCATTCAAAGTATACATCCAAAAGCCAACGTCAAGCATATCATAATTTGAGTAAATACCACACATGCCATGCTCTATATCATACTCCGATACAAAGTGATAGAAATCAAGCCATCATGATTCAAGTGAATACAGGTGCACTAATATAGTAATATCTCTCCATGTCTCTAATTTCCAAAGTACTCCTCAGACATTTACAGTTTGCTTCCTACAATGCAATCAGAGTTCCATTTCTTACACTGAAATATACAAAGAAAGAAAGAAACCTTGCACATTATATTGTTGTACTCAACCAATTTAATACTATACATACAAGGTATACATACAACAAAAAACACTCCCGACACACCCTTTCATCAAAGTACGAGTAGCAAAATCTCCACAACATTCAACACACAGGGGCACTTACTTCAGCGCCTTACATTCTTGACCAGTTCACGCAGAGCATCATCATATATTTATCATTCATGTATTAAGTAAAAATAAACAAAAACCATGCCAAAATTAATTTCAAAACCATGCATTATATGTATGTGTAGTTAAAAATGTAAACAAAAGTATGAAAAAAAAAAAAAAAGAAGAAAAAGAGAGAGGGACAATTACCATGAAAAATCTGGATAGACGAAAGTAAAAACAAAGAACTAAAAGTATTAATTTTAATTCATTTTTTCTCAGTCCTGGTTACAAAAGAAAATGTTTTCCTCCTGGTGAAATAAATCTTCCACTTTGTCAGGAACAGAAAGTAAGAATCTTTCGGATAAGGCCAATGTGTCACATGTATTTATATATGGAACCTGAATAAAAGCCCAGAAGGATGGAAAATGTACGCCAGGAAAGTTCTGCTGAAAATGCAGCCATAAGCCAACGAAGGCGACTAATGTACAAGCTTATCGCAAGAAAAACTCCAACTTGGCTTGCAACTAGCAAGAGCATTGTTGAGAACAGAAGGCAATAAAAACAAACAAGTAAAGAAAAAAATATGAGAACTGTACTAAACAAAAAGACAGAAAAAGAAAAAAGAAAATGAACAGGATGGGTATGTATTAGTATTAATATGGATTTTGTACTGTGCCAAAATTTATAAAAGACATCAACAAAATTTACTCTCACGAACACTTGCTCGTACTGTTTCTCACCTGCCACAAAAAGGCGAGGAAAGTGACATTACAATTATAGCGTGCCAAATAAAATTTGTTCAAGGCCATTACGACCCATAGAGCTGGAGCTTATCCTAGTTTCTAAAGCATAAAGCGCAGTAGGTGATAATAATCACCTTATAGACACTAAGTCTGTCTCCTATTTATAACTGAGCTGATTAGGGGAAAATACATGTTACGTGTCTTTCCCAATGGCCACAACGTCAGACCTGGAATTGCCAGTACTCGAACCTCGTGATTCAAAGTCCAGCAGTCTAACCACTGAGTTCACACTTGCAATTACAAGAGATGGAAAATACAAAATCAACAATTGTCTACGCCAAAAAAAACACAACTTGGAAACGTGACATGTTACGATTCATAAAAATATGTGGACACATCGCATCAATAGTCAATGTCTCTCATCCTCAGGCAAAATTTATTTTAGTCCATGTTATTCATTAAAATGTGCATACACTTGAAAATGCATAATCCCGAAAAAATCATTCATGGGATAAGAAATTTCTTGTCAGATTAAACAAGGGATACCACTACATGATGTGGTTTGGCATTTGGGGCTTTTAAAAATATTTGACTTGATTTGACCTCCCGTATCCACAACTTAAGGTGATCCCAGAGTTTTTAGTAGGATGTTTAATTTTGCCTGATTTCCCTCAGCCAAGGGACCTTTAACGCGCACAGTGTTGTCATCTGCACACGAGACGTCCTTTTCATTGTCTGTCTCCAACAGGAGTAGGTGTCGATCCAGCTATCGACCAAGGGAGTAGATTTTGCTTTAAAAACTCAAGACAATCTTTCTACTGCTGACGGGGCTCGAACCCACTACATTTTGGTTGAGAGACTAGAGAGTCCCCACATGAGTGGTGTTGGTATTTCTTTCAGACTAAGCATTTTCGAGTGTATCTCATCAGCTAATAAGGAGTGTCACTAAAGCTGTACTTACAGGATGAAAATGTGATGAGAATCGCAGTAAAGACAGATAGAGAAGAAGAAAGAGAGAATAAAAAGAAGGATGTATAGCAACACAAAAACAAAAAATCCCACACATTTCATCTAAGAAGATAATATAGTCTGTGGCAAATGAACACATATATTGCTGGAATGGTGTGACATGTATACACGCCCAACTATACATCAATTATTCAAGCATAGAAATATGTACATACACTCTGAAACGGTCTACTTAGTCACTTCATTTATAAAATCCATTTATTTGACAGTCAAGTCTCACTTTTTGTCTCCGATACTGCCAGACCATAGACAAAGCTCCAGTGTACGGCATGTGAAATAATTTGAGCTTTTCTCACATTACCAGTTTTGCTTTGTTTTTATTTCCCCTTGGTTTCGCTTTTAAGAAGCTCAGCTTGGTCACGATCACAGGATTTAACAAGACTTGTCCACACAATTGAAAGACTTTACAGATCATCATTTCCTGCCTACTTTCAGACGGGGGCAAATTAATGATTCTGTTGGGTTGAATTTCAAGCGTCTACAGGGGATTATGGGTTGTGATAATATGGATTGATTGGGATAGGAAGGTTGTTGTTTTACTCTACAGCACAGAAACACATGCATTATGAATTTGGTGCAGATTGATTCAAATTTTAGATATAAATCATTGGCTTTTTTTGGGGTGGGGGATTGTTTCTCAGCGGAGGGTCTGCATATATACATGAAACACAAATTTGTTCATATGGAAGGGTGGTGGTCGGTTATTTTTCTTTTAGTATTTGTGCCATTAAGCATTTTAAACTGATAATAAAATGTATTAAACAGAAAAGTCAGATAAACACCCCCCCCAAAAGAAGCTAGAAAAAGTCTTGTCTCCCTCTCTCTTGCTGCCAAAAAAGTTAACGAAAGAACACTAGAGAAAACTGGAGATCGGAGCTATCTATATGTTTCGTGAAGGAGACCTAAGGGGAAAACGAACTAGTAAAGCTGCAGATGTGCAAAAAACTATTTGCAACTCACTTGCAGTCTTAAAATAAAAAGATTTGCACTAGAATTGAAACAACCTTCCACACAAATGATAAAATATCAAAGCAACTGGTTTGCTAAGGGAAATTTTTTTAGTAGCACCACTCAATCATTAAGACAATCTAAAGGTGTCTTGATACAGATAAAAAGCAGCACTTCTCTCTCATAAAATGTCTACACCTTCCGCCACATTAGCAAGCAAATTGCATTCCCCTCTAATCTCAGTCCTCCATAATGCTGAAAATGTAGTCTCTCTTCCAGATGACCCCAGAATCAAAGGGTTACTTTCAAATTCATTTACAATTAATCCGAATCGACAGTCATATTTCGTAAACCTTCCAAGATAAACGCACACTGTCTAAGATAAGGCTGTCATCTTCTGTCAGCTACAATGGAAAGCTGCAGCAAACGGTGAGAAAAATAGAATAAAGCCTGGCGAATGGCTTGGGCTGGCAGCGATGTAGTTTTCTTCTCCTGTCAGTCAGATGACAGCTTGAAACGGGAGTCAGGTAGCATAGGGCTCTAGGCTGGGTAGGATGGCCAAACTTCTCTGCTGTCAAGTGACATCCATGGCGATGCCTGTGTCCTTGCTGAACAGGATGACAGATGCCTCTTCATGGTTTGACCTGACAGAAGAAATAGATAATTCATGTGATCAAACAAAGAAGAGAAGGAATATGTTCACTGACAGGACTGATCACTGATCTATCTAGAATTAGTAAGGTATTCTTTAGAAGGGGATTGTGTATATGTGTGTTGGTGTTTTGTGAGGGTTAAAGGTAGTTCATGTTACACTCATTTGAGTAGTCACCTTGTGGGAAAATACTTGCCCCATGCTATATGGCCAAAAGTCATTAATTTTCTCCCTAAAGAAAAGTAGACAAACTATGGATTTACCGTATATATTTTGCAGCCCCTTCCCTCCAAAAAACCCAACATACAGGATCATTTTCAATGGTAAGCTGAAGATGATAGTGTGAAATGGAATAGAAGCTAGGTGTACATATGGTTTGAGGGTCAATTTAGGTTATGTGCGTGTGTGTGTGTGTGTGTGAGAGAGAGAGAGAGAGAGAGAGAGAGAGAGAGAGAGAGAGAGAGAGAGAGAGAGAGAGAGAGAGAGAGAGAGAGAGAGAGAGAGAGAGAGAGAGAGAGAGAGAGAGAGAGAGAGAGAGAGAGAGAGAGAGAGAGAGAGAGAGAGAGATTCATTATGAGTGAGAGAGAGAGAATGTTTCATCAGAGTTTACCCTGTCCGCCACTTGCAGTGATCTCAAGACATTGACAGGAAACAGCAAGATGAAAGAAAGATGTGAAGAGTAAAAAGTAGCAACTGCCCCCCCCCCCCCCCCCCCTCTCTCGACAGACAGAGCAATATATCTTTAGTTATTCGTCAGCAATGAACTATAAACAATTCTTTTAAACCGTTGAAGAACAACATGAGCAAGCATTATGTCCTTGTTCAGAGGTACCATTGACATCATGAGATATAATATCAGTGACTCTAGTCCAAAGTCTCATCATGACAAGGTTGAACTCAATTTATGCAGTTGACTGCCATTGAGCTGGTCGGATGCTACATGCATTGCTTTGTTTGTTCCAGATAAACGTGCTAATTAATTTGAGACTGGGGTCTTTTGTCTTTGCTCTCTGACACATTCTTCAGCTGCTTTACATTTGTTGAAAGATTTGAGTCCTACATGCTAACCGACCACGAGGGAACTTGTCATAAATACATACTCAAACCTTGCTATACTGTTAACTGTTGTGCCAGTGGTAACTTGGCATTATAAAGAAAGCGCCCTTAGCCCACAGTACAAGAAAGAGAACAGCGTCAATGTAGATCTACAAGAACTAGGAAAAACAAAAGACAGTGCAATGTACACCCACTGCATGTGAAAATGACGGTTTAGCGGGAGAGGAGTGAGCTTTGAGTGTAGATATTTACATTAATAAGGTCAGAAATGAATATCATGCAACGTCCTCCTTTATACTGCTTTTAAAACACATGCAACGTCCTCCTTTATACTGCTTTTTTAAAACAAAGTTCCTTGTTCAGACATACCATTGGCATCATATATGACATCAGTGACTCTAGTCCAAAGTTTCATCATAACAAGGTCAAACTCATTGAAACGTTTGTAATTGCCCTTTAGTCCACCATATCATTAAATTCATTTTAATGGACACAAGCAGCCGAGAATTTTTAGAACTGAAAATCTGACTTTCCACGTGAATAAGAACAATGCTATTTTTGCTACACACAACCTTTTGGCAACAAAAACAGCCACCTTCTTGGAATTATCAACATAAAAATGTCCGCTATTTACAGGAATATTTTTTAAGGCCTAAATCATTATAACCGTATCTTAACTTTTTTATTTACAATTTCTAAAATTGTCAATTGAGCTAAAAAAAATTTTTTTGTCAATTTTATCTACTTTCTTGTTTGAAATATCCCTTTCCTGCAATAAGTTTTTAACTCCCTACGAATGAAAACCTAGCTGATTCATAATACCTATCATTTATCTATGATCTTGCAAATTTTCATAGCTTTAACTTATCTTGCCTTGTTCAGTGGACATATGTGACATCAGATTTTTCAGTGACTCTAGTCCAAAGTCTCATCATAACAAAGCAGTAGCTAAATGTCTGGTCTACAAGTTAAGCAGAGCTTACAAGTTGGCAAGAATGAGGCAGCATTTTAAAAATCTTAATTATAATAGATAGCATGTAAGCTGGACTGTATCTTTCTTCTTTTAAAAAAAATAAAGTCTTCAGCTTAGTAAAGGTAGGTAGGGTAAAGGGAAGTAAGTCGGTTGAAAATGAGTTACATCCCTAATCATACAATCACTATACGCTGCATCGAAAAGGACATACTAACAGAAACAAGTCGTGAAAATGATTGGTTGTCGTGGTAACAGCCTCCTTGGAATCATTAACATAAAAGTGTAAGACTCAAAACATCTGCTTTATACAGGAATATTTCCACGACCTAAACTATTATAAGTTAAACCATGTACACTTTAAACTTTTTATTTAAGATCTTTTTAATTTTCAATTGAGTTAGGATTTTTTTGGGTCAATTTTATCTACTTTCTTGTTTGAAATATCTCTTTCCAATAAAACTTTCAACTTCCTAAGGATGAAAAGACATTTATCTATAACCTTGCAAAATTGTATGACTTTTACTCGCCTTGCCTTGTTCAGTGGACATATGTGACATCAAGATTTTTCAGTGACTCTAGTCCAAAGTCTCATCATAACAAAGCAGTAGCTAAATGTCTGGTCCACAAACAACTTAAGCAGAGCTTAGAAGTTGGCGAGAATGAGGCAGCATTCTAAAAATCTCATTTATAATAGAAAGTGCTTAAGCTGGACTGTATCTTTCTTCTTTTCAAATAAAATTTTCAATGTACTAAAAGTAGGTCAGGTAAAGGGAAGTAAGTAGGATGAAAATGAGTTATGCCCCTTGATTCACCGGTACAAGCCTCAAGATACATGCTTAAATCTAATCATACAATCACTATATGCTGCACGGAAAAGGAAATACTAGCAGAAACAAAAGTTGTGAAAATGATTGATAGCCCTGGTTACGGCAACCTTCTTGGAATTCTTAACATCACAGTTAAAGACTCAAAATTTCTGCTATTTACAGGAATATTTCCATGGCCTAAACCATTATAACCTTAACATGTGTACCTTTTCTCAACACTTTTATTAAGGATTTAATTGCCTTCCTCAAATATTTTGTAAATATTATCTACTTTCTTGTTTGAAACATCTTTCTCACTTTAAGGACGAAAAGCTAGTTGATTCATATTACAGTGGTGTCCGCCTTAGAACAGGGTCCTCGGGAGACAGAAAAAGCAGGTTCTAAGGTGAACTCATGTCTTGCAGTTATTCCCCTTGTCCATAAAATTTTGACAAGACCCCAATAGATAAGCAGTTCTGTTTGTTACGGTTATCAAGAGAATTGCCTCGTGTAGGCAATACGATGGTCTGAAGCTGTGTTTGAAATGATGTTTTGAAAACCGCAGTCTTTGCAAGTAGAGCATCTTCCAGCGAGCTGAGCAAATCAATGAAAGTTTAAGACTGTTGTCTTGCCTTCACACCTAGGCAAACAACAGCTACGTAATCTTCGATCATCTGTACTCGAGCCGCAAAGGCATGGAACAGGTGGCCAAGAAAGATGCACAGGGCGGGTGTTGAGCCTTCCTCGCGTCTGTCATTCAATGTCTGGCATGCCCGTGTGACGTGTTTAGAACACCCACTAGTGTCTAGACCAACGCAACTAATCACAGGTTATCGGCAATTACTAGCATTAAATTAAGTGTTGATTTTTTCTTTCAAGATTCTCAGCTCACAGTCAGACTGTGTTCTAAGGCGGACCAGTATGCAGTAGTAGGGTCTTAAGGGGGTAGTTTTATATAAGAAAAATTCTGTTGCAACGGAATTAGCGAGTTCTCAAGCGGCGGATTCTTAGGCAGACACCACTGTACCCCATATTTCTAATTCATACAAATTTTATAGCTTTAACGCAACTTATCTTGCCTTGTTCAGTGGACATATGTGACATCAGATTTTTCAGTGACTCTAGTCCAAAGTCTCATCATGACAAAGCAGTAACTAAGCGTCTGGTCTACAACATAAGCAGAGCTTACTGATTGGCGGGAATGAGACAGCATTTAAAAATCTCAATTATAATAGACCATGCCCGGAGGCATGGTGGATTGTGATGTCTCTGTATAATAAACCTGCTTAGTAAATCTGGGTTTTCGAATTTTGACCAAGGTAAACTCAAAACTATTATATCGGGAAACAGCTGATATCAAGTACAGTTATTAGATCGAATTAGTACTCGATGCTGAGATTACGTGGGCTTTTTATTGTAATAACCAATCACAATATAACAGCCTTGTTCTTATTGTGGGAAAATCATATTTCATTGGCACTTTTTGCTTACACTCACTTCCTCCAAACTTCCACAAAGTCTAGTCATGAAGAAAAGTTGTTTAAGCTAATATCGCTTAATATCAGCGACAAAGAGAAAGAAAATTGAGGTATTTTATCTTCTGTTGGTTTATAAATGCATCATGACAAAAATAGTTATAGCTTTGGACTAAAGCTTACAGATCAGTCCCAACCCTGAGTCAACTTTGTCTTTCTCTCTTGGCATTTCCTCTTTTTTTTTTTTTTTGACTACTCTAAAGGGCATGTGGAGTTTTGTCTCTGCATGGCATTAACACACAGTGTTAATGAATATCAAATACTGCATTATAAAAAACTCCACCAATTCATTATTACGACTAATACTCATAACATCATAACTATGATTGTAGACCATGACAGATGTAACAAATGTTTATCTATTTGTGGCCAGTGATACAACACCACAGGTCATCAATCACTTACGCATGTGGAACTGCTGTGGCCAATTGGGAGGGCATTTCTGTGGAGATGAAATGAGAGGCTCTGTAAACAAGAGACTCATTGTTTCTCCTTTTAATAAAAATTTGAATTTTTTTTCTTTCTCGCTTACACTCAAAGGCCTTTCATCTGATATGAGGACATGAGATGAGAAATAAGATAGCTTGAAATATGTGCATCTAACACGGGCAAGCAAATGAATATGCTGGCTTTTATACACACACATGGAGGGCTAGTGAATTTTCATCTTAAAGATGAATAAGGACATTCTATATCCATATAAATGGATAAATGGAGGAGCACAATGCGTACTTACTTGATAATATCAAAGTTGGCGCTGGAGGCAGCCACTGGAAGCTTGTAGAGAGTTCCCGCCGACCCGCCTGGGGAGGCAAGCTTGTTGTTGAGAGATCGCTGCAGCTGAAGGGTGCTGATGGCAGCAGATGAGGAAGGGGTCACAGCGACGACAGTCGGACTAGATGAAACTGTGGTGCTGGACGAGGGGTAGAGGAGGGGCTACTGTGGTGGAGGCTACTGGTGTGACGATGACACTGGTTGCTGCAGATGAAGGATGGGGAAAGGATTTAGTGCTGGATATTGATAGTCGAGCTGAAGAATATTGGCACTGGATTTTACTGTATGAATAAGGATAAGATATCACATCAGTAAATCAGTCGGCTAAAAACATAGCTAAATAACCAACAGCAAACAAAGCCATAAAAATGTGGGCGTGTTGTAATACATTTTGGACTCGCCAAATGCTCTTTTTAACAAAAGTGTAATATTTTTTAACAATGTATTTTTCTTTCTTTGTTTTAACCCCCCCACCAGGTGATCCCTGGGTTTTTGGTAGCATTTTTACTTTTTACCCTGTACACAACAGGACTTTTAATGTGCATAGAGTGTTGTGACCTGCACACAGGACCTTCTTTTTATCCTGTCTCTGATGGAACTAAACATGAAGGGGTAACTGAAAACTAGAAAACGTCGGGGCTTGAAACCACAATCTTCTGGTTGAGAGGCAGGCACCTTGTCCCTGGACCACTGAGGTCCATTGAACAATGTGGTTAGAAGTCTACAAGATTGATCAACTTGGAAGTGAAATATCTTCTAAACTACCTAGAAGAATTGATAATCAAGATTCTACATAACCATCAAACCAGAGCTACCTTCAAATTCATTTAGAACCATGTTGCAGAAATTTGATTGGCTAAATAGGTAAATGATAATGCAAATGGTCAAAACACACAACTGTTATGAAATCTTTTGGAAATGTTACTTCATTTTGTAATTTAATAGATATAGACGACACTATAATATAAGAACAAAATATATTCGCCTTCAGCGTTTGATGCAATATTGCTGACTATTAAATTAACAGTAAAGTACTGATAATGCAAAGGCAAAATAAAAATGCAGAGGCTGGTCATAGAAAATCGGGAATTATTGTTGCAAGTTTAAGAATACCATAACTCTTTTCTTAATACCAGTATTCCACATTCATGGCTATTGCATCAAATCACATTTAACCTAAAAAAATTAAGAGTTAACTTTAACACAAGAGCATTCAGCAATTTGCCAAGTGTAATAACATGTAACCAGCCATTTATTTCACAATTACTATGACAAACAGTAAAAGTCTTATAAAGAAATGTGTGGTGGCACAGGAAAACCTGTCGGAAGACGATGGCAACTTTTTGAGCAATCAGGTGATCAAGTCAATTTAGTGGTATCTAGTCAATTTTGAGTTTTTGCAATTTTCTTTTACTTTGCTATCTTATCTTTCATGTCCTAAAGTATTATTGATGAACTTACTCTCTAGTTAGTTTAATTTATGTTTTGTGTGAGGTATCTAGTGGTATTCAGTGGTTACAAATCGTTCTAACCTGGCTCTTCAGCACAAGAAAAAGTGGCATGACAGACGCGCTTACAACCGCTTAAATCACCACCAATTACAACAGAAGGTGTACAATATGACACATCAAATTCTTTGTTAGAACCTGACGGATTCGATTATCACAAGTGCGCATGAATTGAAACCATAAGGACTTAGTGAGCATCAAGAATAAACCACTTTCGCCATCCAACTGAATATAGAAAATATTCTAATGTGTTTTAGTGATTTTCTGCAATAATCCAGCAGAAATATCGTTATTTATCTACCCAAGTGGTTAATAACACTGTTTACTCATGAAAAAAGTCTCGATCAATAGTCTATTTAGTAAAAGACGCACTTTCTTTGTTCATGAGTCGAGATCTCGAATTCAGTTTCACTTTCATTCCAAAATGGCTGCGCCCAATGAAGTCGACATAAACATGAACACCCTTCTGAAAGTTTCAACCTGAATAAAAGTGATTCTCGAGCATACTCTGATCTGATCACCTCGTATTTTGGTGAAATAACTGATGAAGACGATTCCTCAACTGATGAAGGTAGGTTGAATCTACTTGTCTTGTACTTTACTCTACTAGATCTAGAATCTAGATTTACTGTTGTGTTTTGTAGTACATGTTATTGTTATGATCCTACTACTTCCGATTGATTGTGTGTTACTCAAGTTACTGTAAGCTCATCTAGATCTAGTTCTAGGCCTAAATTATAGATCTACTTTGCTGTTTATGTAAATTTATTAAAAATCATTATTACTATTAGACTAGACTATCAATCTAATTTCAAAATATTCTTACCTAGATCTAGAGTTTTAATTTTGGTCATCAGTGGGACCTATGATCCAATTCTAGAATCTCAAGTAGATTTAGTTCTAGCTACTCTTAACTAGATCACAATATAAATGTAGACATGATGATCATGTAAGTGATTCTGTAAGCTATACCTTCGCCACAGCTCAGGGTAATAATGGACAAAAGGCATGATCGACAGTGTAACTCACGATAGATGCAAAGTGATAAGTACAAGATTATGTAGCTATTGAGATCAAATGCAAATGCACAGCGACAGATGAAGGCATGACAAACCAATCAACAGACAAACATACTCTGACACCAGGACATATTCATATTTCTTTTCATTCTTCTCATACCAAAGATGTTCTTTCTTTCTTTCTTTGCCAGATGATGAATTTACTGATGATGATGACAACTCTATTGATGATCATGTCGGTACTGACCTAGCGGAGAGAGTTGTTTCGTTGGAACTTGGGAATGCACCTCATTATCATCTACAGACTTGTCTTTCCTCACTCCAGCTGTTTCAAACGGCCAGTTAACCCCCCATATAAATGTGCCCTCAACTGCGTAAGCCGTGTTATACCGTCTTTGATGAAAGTGAGATAGAAATCTTTCGATGGCAATACATAGGATTGAGCCGTGAAGAGCTGGATATGGCAATTCTTGCCAAACTTGCCTGCCACATCCATTTAGATTCACTGACCAGGAGAACGAAACAGTCCCAACAGACTGAAAGAAAATCTTCTGGGACAGACTATTTCCACCATGGATATATAGAACATGAAGGGATTTTTAAAGTTCATCCATGGCATCGGACAAGACAAATCAAATGCCCTCATTAAGCACTACAAGGCCAATGGGCTAGAAAGTAGAGTCCACAAGAATAAAAAGAAGCAACCTGCCAATGCTCTAAAGTACCATAAAGTGAGGATGGTGATTGACTTTGTCATAAATTTTTCTGAGATTCATGCCATCAAATTACCAGGCTGGACGCCAAAAAAATGGATAACTGACGTAAAGTTGCTTCTGACCCACTTTACAAAGAATGTTGTCTATGATGAATATGTGAAAGCAACAGAAGAAAGCAGCATCCGAGTAGTTCAGCTCCGCATATTTAGAGATTCATGGCAGAAATTACTACCATTCATTGGCACTATTCCTCCAGCTAGTGATTTGTGTTGGGTGTGTCAAGAGGGTGTAATGAAAGTAGCAAGATTTGCCAATAAATCAGATGAAGAGAAGGCAACCGTCGAAAGCTGCGCAGACATCAAGTCAAGGAAAGAAAGAAATTCTACCAAAATGTGTGCATAGAAATCAAAGAACAGATACCAGAGATTTTGCCAGCACAAGCTCCAAGATATTGCTTTTTCAACGGCAAAAATCATGTATCTTTTGATTTTGCACAGCAGGTTCACTTTCCGTATTAATCCATTACAACCAGACCCATTTACTTTAAAACTCCACGTAAATGCTGACTTTTTGGATTGAATTGCGAACTGTTGGGAGCAATTGAACATCCTTATCGATGAGGCACATTGTTGTGGTAAGGATGCTAACACCGTAGTGTCATACCTGCTCTATTATTTAGAACATCATGGAATTGGTGAGACCGAATTATACCTCCATGCTGACAATTGCAGCGCCAAAATAAAAAATAGGCAATGATGTGGTATCTAATGTGGCGTTACCTCACTAACAGATGCAAAAGGATACAGATCAGTTTCTCATCAGTGGCCACACCAAATTCAGTCCAGATGGTGGATTTGGCTTAATTAAAAGAAAGTTTAGGAGGACAAAGGTAGACTGCTTAAATAAAATAAAAGAAGACAGTTCCTCCGAGGTGAATAGTGCCACACTTGGTACAGAAAATGGCATGATCGTGATTCCCACGTTTGACTAGGCAAATCATCTCGCCCAGTCTTTATAAAAGTGAAAACCATCAAATGTTCTACCATTTCAACATGAATGGCAGTGGATCCATCACCTGCATGGAGAATATTGATTCGATTGAGGATCAACAGTGTCTTGTGAAAAATAATGTCACAGTGCCCAGTGATTTGCCTCCTACATCATTGAAGCTCCCTCCTGGTTTGAATGCCAAACGTGAGCAATATTTATATAAGGAGATAAGACTATTTATTGCTGAGGAACACCAAGATACTGTTGCTCAAAGACCTCACCTTCCCAAACACCATTGATGAGCGTTTGAACACAGAAGATGAAGAGGAGGGACCGACCATCGAACCAGAGCCGGTGTTGACAGCAAAGAATGGACGAGGACGGGGGAGAGGACGTGGACTAAAAAGGAAGTTACCTGCATGATTTGTGAATACATACACGTGTATATTTTCTTTGTTCATACCAATACCTGTTTCCTATCATTTACATGACTATTGTGTGATAAGTGTCGTTTCCCTTTGTAAACTTTTAAATAAATGCGTTTTTCTCAATTCATCTTTTCCCCAACCCCCGTTCTTAAAATGGGAATATCTCGGGCTGTAATTTAGATAATGAGTCAAATAAAAAGCAAAATGCTCAGAAAGATGCGTAGAATGCAGAAATATGTTAATCAGAGAAAGTCAAATTTGAACGATGTGAAAAGGTTTTCCCATGCCGCCACACAAATGTTATCAAACAAAACACTGGACAACAACGAGAAGTAAACTTCTTCATCATGCAGTTAGCCAGTTAGTCTTAAAATCACTATTTAATCCTCCAACCTGTAAGCTAAATATGTTCACCCAAATTTTTCATCAAACCGCCCAGTTAGCCTACAATCCAACACTTAAGATTTAAACACAACATGCTGAATCCAGCGTAGACAGCTCAATTGCAACAAAGATTGTGGACTGAAAGACAATTGAAACTGCTATCCATATAAAAAACAAAAGAACACTACACTTACCATGTGATGAACTCAATGGACCATTTGTTTTGATGGGATGTGAAAACAAAATGGTTGCAGTCGATGACAACGGATTTGACGAGTCTGATAGCGATGAGATGAAAGGAATGACTGGAGCTGACGATGACTTATGAAGAAGTGAGACTGATGATGACGGTGATATAGAAGCAGCGCCTGTTACAAGAGGTAATTTGGTAGCTCTCACACTGTCCAACTTTTGAATTTTGACCCAATGACAATGAATTGATGTTCTTGTTAGCTTTCACGCTGCTAACCACATTTGATGCTGATATAACACTAGTAGTTGAGCCAACAGTGGAAGTTAACACGTTTTCACCTAGCTTTCCTGAAGGATCCCCTGATTTGCTCACAAGGGAAAAACTGAACTGCTGAGTACTAGTTCTGCTTCCTACAGGTGCAGCAGCCGAGCCTGCACTGGCAGGTGTTGTGCCCTCTAAAACTGGCAGAGTCTCCAAGCTTGGTGAATCCACTAAAGCTCGAACAGCAAATCAGCACTGGCTGAGTCCAAAGTAAAACGAGAGCCTGCTTCCGTAGTAGACAGGGGGTGTTCAAGATCCAGAGAAATAGCAGTGGTGACAGAATCATCGCCTAGGAGGAGCCGCTGTTGCTGCTCACGTTGCATCTCTAACAATTGCTCCCGGTGGCACTGAAAATGTTCAACGTCAAAACCTGAAGGAAAGGGTACTCCATGACCAAAGAAATCACTGGAGCTGTGTGGAGGTGACTGTTCATCATCAGAAGGAGGAGTTTTTGGTCTGTAGTGTGGACTGTAAAGAATTAAGAGAAAACCCGTTATATCAAAACATAAGAATACAATTCCAGGACAAAATAATGTTGATTGAGCTAAAAAAATAAATACTTTCACATAACTTTTTATAGAAAACATGATTGAAACGGTGGCTTGCTTTTAGTTTATAACGGCCAATCTCGCCAATGATCCTAACTGATTATGCCTGCTCGCTATAACAATGTAATGAGGACACAAAAATCCAATGATGCTCTCATGTACATCTTAAATTCAGTAACTGCAAGTGGAGCAGGGTTGCCAAGTTTGAAAAGTCAAGGCCAGTGACACTGGGAGGCTTAAATGAGGACAGTGAGACTGATTGATGTATTTGACAAATTCATACATGCAGTGCGCCTCAGAATAGGTTATTCTCTCATTCCCACACCTAGCTATCACTAACCTTTGTATAAAGATTGGGTCAAAAGTATCGAATTTGAGATTTTATCATTTTCATATGCGATGACACTTCTAGAACCCATTTGTAATAGTACAAAACATGAAAATTATTTATAAATGAGGGTTTTTAGTCCTCTAAACATGCTGCCCTAGAACAAAATTTACACATTTTATCAATAATATGATAAATTTGCTCATCTTTGGTCCTAATATTGAAAATGAAACGGAAGTGAATGGCTGTCATGTATAGTATCGAAGTAAAGGAAGTTCCTCTCCCTTTGATGTAATAGTAGATTTGGTATCGATGCTACAACACCATGAGCTTATTCATGTTGTTCATGAAACTTTCCATTCCTAAGACAAAGAATTTCAAATGACATCAGCTGTTATACAGTTTGACCCGACTCTCTGAACTCTCTCGGTCAAGGTAACGTCACCGCGCATACGTACTGCATGGATATTGAAGGTCAAATGGTGTCGGTGCATGCGCAGGCTTTCGGATATGTCTGTTGTTTGTAAACAAACTCCTTATGTTCGTTTTGATTGCTCTGTCTAGTGAAAACGTGTTTTATGATTCATTGCGATTTATTCTTTAGGTTTGTTCTATATTCTTGTTATTTTTTCCACGAATTAGCTTGTTGTAGCCTGCCTCAAGAGCGATACGGGACCCCACAGACTTTCTAATTTCTGTGAGAAACTCTGTGCCACCCCCCCACAAGAAGACCTTCACGAGGCACGCCAAAGACATCTACGGTCTCAATGTAGAAGTGCCACAAGAGATATTTAGTAAGGCAGTTGCGTGTGGTGAAAAAAGAACATCAACGGCAGCTGGATATCACCATCAACAACACTGAACCGATAGACATCGCTGTTAGTTTCGACAGAACATGGATGACGAGGGGCCCCACTGCTTCCGTAGTCGATGCTCATGTCTTTAGTGCCTTCTGTCAAACATGCTCGGCAACTGGAAAGTGGCAGAAGGATAACAATCCTCATCTGTACGACGCATGGCTTAGAGAACACCAAGAGGAAGGCTGTAACATCAACTGCACAGGTGAGTTGTTCTTTTTATATTACCAAATGATAATTTCTTCTTACAAATTACTTTTTTCTAGCTGATCAATTGAAGCTCGACACACAGAGAAGATTTATGGCTCTGGAGGATGCACTGTAATTATAATTGTTTGATTTATTTGATCATTACATTATTAGGATTATTGCTTGTCATTATCATCGCCGTCTATTTTTCTCTCTTTCCGTACAGTTATCATTATATTTAGAAAGTCAAAGCTCACACTTGTGGGTAAAACTAGACATATCAAGAAATGGAACCATTTTACTGTTGTCACGTAATAAGAGTAAACAAATTATTTTTTACATAATTGATAATTCATGGCAGCCGTATTATAGACTAATCTGTTGTTAGCATGTTGCCTAATTCGTTAGGCAGCCACAACGCAATGCATGATATCATTTTATTTTTATTTTGTAGTTGCAATTTGATCTCCTTTTATTCCTTTTGTTTGTACGTTATCTTTAGGTACATCGGGCATGATGGAAACTGTAGCGGCAGAAACCCTGTGGCGAAGATCGGTGGACCTGCATCAGCTACGCTACATGGCATTTGTTAGTCTCTAAAAGCCTCTAAAAGTTAGTCTCTAAAAAGTTAGTCTCTAAAAAGGTGACTCAAAAGCCTTTGACAGAGTCTGCAGGGCTGAGCCATTTGGACCAGATGTGGCTATTGTCAAAGGAGAGTGTATGAACCATGCTTCAAAGCGACTCAGTACAGCCTTTTATGGAATTTAGCTCAGGACTGCACCAAGAAGGGTTTGTAAATTTATTTCCTTATGCACAAACAGAATGAATCCATGGGCTTCATAACCTCACTTCTAAAAATTTTTTCTACAAACGAAGAAAAAAATGTAACTCTCTCTCAAAACGCTAACTATAAATTTTCAATAACACAATGACAACCACCTGAATTATTTGACAAACATAAGCTGCATTTGTTTTTGGTTTAAATTTTTTTTTTTTATTGTACTGAACTATTCTGTTTCTAACGTAATTGATTTGTCTACATTCGCATTTTCTGTACTGACTGATATTCAAATTTTGTCTAGTTTTATTTTTTATTTGCTGATTTTAGTTAGGCTTGTTTCGGAATGTTTCATATAAAACAGTTTACTTATATGTAAACAATGTTTTTTGACGAGTCGATTTATAGCGCGTATGCTTTTGCTTATTGTTATTCAAAGGTACAACACTCGGCCGAAGGAAACACGGAAGCCCTACCAGCAGTGCCATAGACAAGCTATGTAAGTATTATACCAGAGCTATTCGTGGGCATGGCAACATGAGAACATGAAGACAGCAATTTTTACCAGCTTGTACCATGGCTACTCCACGGACGACAACCCTCAGCATCGGTACTGTCCGCCTGGCATCGACTCCTGGTGCTTCTACAAGAAGGCCATCGCACAGGACATATTTCCTGGTCAACATAAGCTCCCTATCCATACGCCCCTGGATTACAACCACCTGCATCAGCATATTTGGCCTGTTTACCAACGTTTGACAAATGATGATCTTCTACGCTGTTGAATTATGTATGTACTTCATTCTCATGACTTTTCCTCCTCAGAATATAATTATTTTGTGATTGTATTACCATAATATATGGCAAATATACTCCTTATAAGATACTATCCATAACATGCATAAATATTGACATTGGAGTTTTTGAGTTGCGGAAATAAAAAAAATGCGTTTTTCTCTAAACTTGTTTTTTTGGTATACTTTTTCGCTAAAAGTCAAAATCTTACGGTTAGATTTGAACCAAATTCGGTATATAACTTCTTTATATGTGCACCTAGTTTGTATAAGAGGCTTTTTGGGAAATAATTGATGACAGTGGTGATTAAGTGTAAAAAAAATTGGTGTTTTGGGGATTTTGAAAGTTGATTTCTTTCAATATTTTTTTTTTCTCAGTGAGTAGATCAAATATAAAAAATCCAATCTAATACAACCAAGACTACCTGTGTCTCAAATTTGGTTGACTTTCCTTGGTAATAATTTGATTTTTTAGCGATTTGAAAACATAAACAAAATCCAATATGGCCACTGTTACTATGGCAACCAAAAAATTCCAGCGACAAAAAAACTATTGCATCTCAATCACAGCATGGTATCCTTCGAATGTGTGAAGTTTAAACATTCTCTCTCTCTCATGCACAGACACACAGGTTTTATATTCTAATTAGTAATAACAGTACAGAAAGGTATACATTATGAGTCGAGTGTTTTACAGGTACCTCAGTGTACAATGCATTGTTACAATAGTATTATTATGGCAATGTTAGTTGTACAGCGTGGGTTTTTTTTGCCGACAGTTTAACAGTTGAGAAAGTCAGATTTGCGGGACAGGCGACGCGTATGCGGAACTGTCCCGCAAAATGCAGGATGCTTGGCAACCCTGAGTGGAGGATTCAGTTTAAGGAAAAAAAGTACTTACATCTTGCTTTCTCTGATGTACGTGACATATTCAGAATGAATGCTAGAAAAGGATGTTGGCTTGACAGGTCCATACGTTCTAATGAATCATTCCATTCTGTACTGGCTCGGCCGAAGATAACTCTAGAGTAAGTAAAGAAATGATGGCATAATATCAGGAGAAGCTCAAGTTAAAACTTCTAAACTTATACAAGCAAGTAACAGATGATCAAAAGAAAACTTCATTGGCTGAGGGCGGTTATTTGTGCGTGTAAAATTTTTTTTTTCATGCTTTCACATTTTGACAAGCTTAACTGACACAAATAAATAAAAACTTGTGTCTCTGATTATGCGTCCAACTGACCTTCCACCTCTGCCAATCCTCCGCCTCGCATAGCCGATACAACCGGTGGACAAAGAGGTAAGGGAGAAGCGGAAGCGCTTGTCACCTCTGCCTCCTTCTTCTGGACCATGCCATGGCCAGTTGCCCATGTATGAGGAGTTGGCCTGCCGAGGAATATTGCATTGCTTTCAACATGCCAACAAATCAAAAATCAAAGCCAGCAATAAAACACCTTTCAGTTACACAAACCATACATGCAAAAGAGTCAGTAAAAAAAATAACAATAATAAATAAACTAAAATAAAACAACTGTGATTCTTTACTCAAATATGTAGCAGCTTGACAGACTTAAAACCAATTCACAGAAACGATCAAAGAAAAAAGACACAGCTTACTTTTGATCAGCTCTAGTCATAGGGAAAGGCATTCTATTTATTTTAAAAGATTGTGGATATGTCAAGTACTGAACTAAGGTATGGAAATAGTTGCAAACAAGACAAAATAAGAGTTCATCTATTATGGCCGTGTATGTTTCAATCTCTCATATGTGTACTCTATTGATCACTGAAAATAAACTTTTTTAAAAGCTCTCTATCGTAATAATGCTCCAAATAGTTGAATAAAAAAAGCACACGACAAACTGAACAAAAAGCTACCTGGTTGTAGTGACAATACTTTCTTCTTTTGAAAGCAAACATTCCATCAGGGTCGTTTTCATCTTCATGGTCAGACTGGGACAGTGCCTAAAATGTGAACAAATTGCCATTGTTAAAATTTGGCTCAATAAAAAAGCAGCATAGAAAATGACAAGATAATAATATAACTAAGTGAAAGACTACTTATAAAGGACAATCACTGAGAAATAATACCTGAACAACTAGCCACGTTCTTATCGGGCATATTTTTTCCTCATTTTGTAGAATAAACGCTCATGACCTCAGTCAAGGTCATTTTGAGAAACAGTGACAGACACATCCTGGGAGTTCTGGACGTTTTTAACGATACCACTTTCTGATGCATTGCAAAACAATGACCAATTTTTTTAAATCTGCATACTAGCAATATCAAAAATAATATCAGATGTTTGAAATGACACTAGAAGTCTCATTTTCACTAGACCAATAATATTAATCCAAAACTTTATAAATAATGAATACAAATTGGGTCCTTTCAAGACCCCCCCCCCCAGAAAAAGAAAAATGATGCCACACTCACAGGAGATAGTATATCTTCCTGAACTATCCATAATGTCAACCTCTCCGCCGGAATGCTGCTGCTGTTGCTGCTGAAAAGAGTGAACTGCCAAATGAGGTATACTTTGGTTCTGGGTCTGTTGTTGCTGTTGCTGCGCTTGCTTTCGCTTTCTGTACTGACGCTTTTTGCGGGCTGGAGCAGAGGCTTCCTACATAATAAGAAAAAATGAGATGGTACATGATCATGTTCAATTACTTAAAGAACAGTTTGTGCCCAAATTCACGTGGAACAAACAAAAAAACAAAACATGTGTCCATTCGAAAACGTCTGGGCTTTCATGATTTTTCCTCTTTTCTCTCAAACAATATTCACATGAAATCGATGCCGAAAACACAAATAAAAAATTTAGCAACCGTACACATCTACTCAAATCAAAATTACCATTCCTAATTTATCTCAAATCTTTTCCTTACATGAAAAAAGATTTAAAGGATACACACAAAGCTTGTGTGACTAAACAAAAAATGAAACACTGGTAAAACCTAAATATCTAGCCAATGAAATAAAAAGTGCTTTACTCTATTTACCTTCCCTGCCTGGACCCATTCCCCTCGACTGTTGAGAGCAAATGGAGCCACAAACTTTGGGTGTTTTTCTCGCTCTTCTTCTGCGGCGGCAAGGGCCAATCCTGCAAAATCTTCCATTTCGAATCTGATAGGAAAAGGAAAACAAATAACACAAAATTCTTGAAACTGTCTCCTTTTCATTTCTACTTAGGACCAACAGTAATGAGGTTTGTCCGATTCCAACGATTCTGGAAACAAATCAACAAGCAAGTGAAGGGAGGTAAATATGGGATCCGGGCAGTGGAGAGGAATAAGCGGTCCCACCCTCCCTGAGGCTCCTGCTGCCTCGCAAGCAGGTCTTGGCTGACTAAAGGCTAAGGGAACCCTGACAGTGGCAGCCCCACCATCTACCTAGAGTACAGTGGGCTAATCACCTGCTTATCCAAGATAAACTGATTCAAAGAACTAAATACGATAATACAGTAGTGACCACCTAAATGCCCGGTGCTTGGGAAGCAGAAAAAACGGGCATTTAGGCGAAAGTAGGTCAGGGCAACAATTTGAGGGTAGGCCTATTTTTGTGACGTTGGGTTTCCCTAGTGACTTGCCAATTTCGTCCAAGCTTCTTTGAAAAATCATTTCTTGGTTTATTCATTTTTTTCAAGATGTAGATCAGTATGTAGCTGTGCAAATTCAAGTTGTTACTATGGAGGCTAAGAGAAAAAGGACCTGATCCAATGCTTCCTCATTAACTGGCATAACCCACACAATAATTACGTTACTATTTAATCACGAGACCTATGACAAGTAATTATACAAATTTGGAGGGGAAAACTGATAAAGAAAAGCCTCATCCAATGGGACCAATGTGTGAATAAATTAACACGAATCTTACAACTCATTTGATTCATAATCCTCATGTTAAAACAGACAGACAAGAATAAAGATTCATAGCCAGATCGTTCAGCACAAAGTCAAACTGAAAATTTCCCACCTCAACAAAAAAATCCTACCTAGGAAATGAAATACTCTCCCGATGCCAGAAACGGAGAACAGCATAAATATTTCGAATTTCAATGCATTATTATAATTATTAATTCAAATCATAAGTGAATGACTTTCTAGTGCATCTCAATGAAATGAAACGTGATCATCCCCCCTTTCTTTCTCAGTTAATCTCAGGATCAAAAACTTAAAACTAGATCTAGTTTTTAATTGACTGCAATGTAAAATATTCTACCCACCCCCTTCCCTAGTAAAAAAATATCCATTATATTGACAACCACCCCACCCCTCTTTTCTTTTTCTTCAATAAAACTGAAATCTAGATCTAGATCTAGTATAGTACATGATTGCCGTCTTCCCGGTTCTACCCTTTCACCCATATCTACACTGTAGTGGAAGACATTCATTATTTCTCTTCCGATAACGAATTTACTTCTCTCCCTCTCTCTCTCATATTTCGGCACAATGGGCATATATATTATATATATGAGAAAAAAAGTGTTTATTTACAATGATATGCAATTCACTTTTTTAACCATGCTATTACGTATTCCCGGTAATAATACTCTTATTTGTTGTAACCTTAATTTATTCTGAGGATATCATCTCTACAAATCTCAACACTTTTATTTTTTAAATTTCTAAATCCAAAAGTTGAGATTTTCTTTTACCTTTCTCTCATTTATTATCTATCCTTATTTTCTGTGTTTCCTTCTGTCCTTCGTATTTAGGTCCATAGAAGGGTTATAATATTATATACCCGACATGTAGCAACGTCTTGTCTTTCTTTGAGCTCTTCATCACTATTACTATTACTTTATCGTTAATAGTAGGTGACCTAACATACCAACCGGTAAGCAAAACAATCAACCTTTCATAGGGAAATGGGGGTGTTAAAGAATATTGACAAACAACAAATATAAAACATACTACACACATATAATATTATCAATGCATAGTATGCACTACTACTACTACACGTCTTACTATTATTACTAGCCTACCACTCACTCGCTCTCTGAGACCACCGCCACACGGTGTGAAGTCACACTGTGGTTAGAGCAGGCTATCTCTATTACGAAGGCTACTGTCAGACTCAGTCACCTCTTGTTTTGCCATCATAATAATATGTTTTCACATCGATTTTCTTCACCCTGTCCCCTTCCCCACCTCTACTCTGCTATCAGGTCGTGTGTGCATGATATCCCTTCGATCATCCAACTTCCTCTATTCTTACTAACTTGCATTTGCCATTCGGTCATCCGTGAACTCCCGACTCTCCATAAACTCTCAGTCTAATACATGCCCGATTTGTCGTATTAAACACACACAAACATTCTGTCTAGCCTTCTTACACACGTGCGCGATCGGACTTAAAATATGCACATTGCCCTCTATCTCTCTCCCTTTGACACGAATCATACAACGTGCGCGATCGGCTTTTTAACACACACAGTATTCTTAATCTCTCCAGAGGGAAGGTTAAATTGAAGAAAGGAGGCTGGGCCGTAGATAGGCAATTCATGGTATTGGTATAAGCGCTAAACGTAAAGAAGTATTGAAAACCTTGTGCCAAAATCCGATACGAATCCTCGGGCAAACTTTACAATTTTAAAGAAGGTATCGGAATCGGTTAGTTTGAACATGAAAGAATCGCCATGCCGATAATTTTTCATGTATGCTTCGATTTCCTGATTTTCTCTCATGTTAGTCCTCAATATATCATTTCCCCTGGTATTTTCTCGACCGGGAATTTTTCTCTCGCTGTCACGGATTTCCCTGATGCATGGGAACCCGTTTTTACTACCTGAGCCCCTTTTCCTACTTGTTTTCCACCCAAGACATCAGGAGTAATAAGTAAAGAATGAGAGACAACTTCTCCAAATGGAGAGAGATTGATAGATTTTGGCCTAAAGAATAAGATGAAAATAGCCAACACATAAATATATAAGAGCAAATAAAAACAGATGCAAAAAGTCAATCATAGGCTGAGTAATAGCTAGCAGCTCCCTTTTTTTTTTTTTACAGTACAAAGGATGCAAGAGTAAACAGAGGAGCTGAAATATTTAGTGATCATCACCTAGTGAATGCCAAAATGTGATTACTGACTGAAGAGAACAAACAGAAAAGAAAGAGAAGAAAGCTACTAAACTCAAAATAGAAGAACTAAATAAACCAACAGTAAAAGAGATATATCAATCTAGGATAAAAAGATTTATCAGTGAAAGGCAAATGGATCTGAATGATAGCACAATAGAAGAAAAGTGGCAATTGTATAAAGAAACACTCCTCAGTTGTACTGAAAAGGTCTGTGGTAGGAAACAAATTAAAGAAGATGGGAAAAGAACAGCATGGTGGAATGAGAATGTCAAAACTAAGATCAAACAAAAGAAGGATGCCTGGAAGAAATATTTGCAAACAAATAGACCAGAGAATAGGATAGATTAAGTGAGTAAAAGAATTATCGCAAAAAGAGAAGGAGAGAGAGAAAGAGAGAAAAAGAAGAAAAAAAAAAGGCAGGGAAGAAAGAAAGGGGAGAGAGAGGTGTGAGTATGGGAAACAAGAACGAAAATAGAGATAACTATAAGACTAGATCTATATCTCACTTGGTCTAGAAAGAAGAAATGATAGAGAATGAATGAAAGGAAGTATCAATCAAGGCAAAAATTTACACTAAAGGTGCGAAATGTGCACAAATTACAAATGTATCGATGCAATAAAGGAACAGAGTAAACGACTTATCTGAAATGCCAATTAGCACTAGCTGATGCTTTCAAAGCTTCGAAGTCTTAAGCGTTTTCTCATTAGTACAACAAAACACTTAAGACTTCAAAGCTTCGAAAGCATCAGCTAGTGCTAATTGGCAGTTCAGATAAGCCGTTTACTCTGTTCCCTTAACGCATCGATACATTTACAATTTGTATTCATTTCGCACCTTTAGCGTAAATTTTTGCTTTGTATTAATACTTCCTTTCATTCATTCTCTATCATTTCTTATTTCTCGACCCAGTGAGATATAGATCTAGTCTTATAGTTATCCTCTTTTTTTTCAGTTCTTGTTTCCCATACTCACACCTCTCTCCTCCCTTTCTTTCTTCCTGCCTTTTCTCTCTCTATCTCCTTCTCACTTTTTGTTACTTACTTATTTTCATATTTTTATTTCATTCTAGATCTGAACCTTCCATTCTCGCACCTTATTATTCTTTACATCTCCTTCTACTTACATTTCTTATCATCACTGTCTTTCTTCCTCCTTTTTGTTTTTCTTCTGACATCACATTGTGTGCCTGAGGTAGTGCTTAGATCTAGATATTTCTCGTTTGTTGTGTGACGAAGGGTTATACCCGAAACGACACATGTTTGTTCTGTCTTTATTAGTGGAGTTGTCACTTATTGTCATATTTCGCCTTTGACTTCACTCCAGTGTGGCTCCTTCGATTATTCACGCCAAAAAGGAAGTGAGGAAAGTAAAATAGGAACAATGGGAAGAGTTTGGACAAAGACTTCAAGAAAGCCATCAAGGAAATCAAAAGCTGTTCTGGGGGGCAATGAAGAGCATGAGAAAGAATAAAATATGGAGTAACCCAAAAATATTTAATTATAAAATGACTCATAGTAACTTTCGAATCGTAAAACTAGGAGGAAAAAAAACTATGTTACTAACCTTTTATCGTTTACTTCAATTGTCAACTGAAGATATTCCTTCTTGCTCTTCTCTCGGCGTTTGATCAATTCCAGCAGAGTCCTACATAAAAGGAATGACAAATTATTGCAAGGCTCATTCAAATTTCGTCAATGTGCATGTATTCATTTCATAAGCCCACACTACCACTGGCTACTGAATGATATATGCACATTTCAAGCAAACTTCTGATCACTACCACCGTAAAGGAAAAATATAAACTCGTTATAGCTAGTTTGAATAAACGTCTTTTAGTTTTGTTGTGTGGATTTGAATGATAGCACAAAAGAAGAAAAGTACAATGGATAGGTAATGAACCTGAATCAAACAAGAATAAGGTGTGCAAGAAGAGAAAATATGAGCTTTCACTCACAAGGCTTTCTGGAGGTCCCTCTTCAATTTCAACATTTTTTCATAGGACGTCTCATCATTTTTACGATTCTGGAAGAAAGTAATGAAATGATATGAAAAATATGGCACGTAATTCAGCGCAATGAGAAAAAGTATAAATTTACGGTTAAAGAAGTACATAACTATACACTTCAAGAAAAGACAAACGACAAGATTTGATATAATCTACATTGCATGAGGATTCTAAAATACAACAATCACCTTTCTAGTTTGCATTTTTTCAGTCCGCCTGCGAATGCAACATAGGGATTATTGGTAGTAGTGCCGTCTCTTTTCTCACATTTCACAGTGGCAATAAGTGGACGTTGCTGAGAATTGAAAAGAGCAAATTTGTTATTTCAAGACAAAAATTACAGAACAAGAGAAAAACAAACAAAATAAAAGATTTAAACAAAGAAAAGATAAAGGTAACAAAACCCACTGAACATTCTTCAGATATTTCAAAATAAAAAAGTCTTCCTGTCAGACTACTTTATGTCACAAATCCGATTTAACATTAATCCCATACATAAATCCTTAAAAGTACAAAAACCACCTTCTCTGCGAGCAATATAAAAAGCAAACTTACCAATTTCAGACGCTTATTCAGCCAGTAATCATATACTGCCATAATAAGATCATCATCTTCTTTCAGCAGAAGTTTAGCCTCTTGCAACGTCACAACCTATTAAGAATTAAAAAAATAAACATTTCCTAATTATTTTTGTTACCCTTCAAGACTCTCAATTTTGTCTTAGATAAACAAGTTTAAAAGCGTTGCAACTTTTTTGTGGAAGTTTAAGACTGAAATAATAGACGAGAAAGAATTTATGATATTTCATTACAAAACCATTCTCAGCATACATAGGCATCAGTTAATTTTTTTTTAAAGTCATCCAATTTGAAGTCTGTATTCAAAAATCCTTGATCCCTTCTCTAAAAGGCACAACAAAGCAGTTTCACATATCTACGATAAGATAAACTAAAAACGCACCACACGCAATTGAAACGAACACATCTCCCAAAAGGAAATAAAAACCACTCATGTCACAAACTGTCAGTAAGTTCCAAGAATGTTGGGGGAAATTGCGTGCCTTAGCAGGGTCAAGAACAAACTGTGGTCTTATTATTTGAACTGGCAAGAGAAGAGTATGCCGGTTTTCACAAAAATGGGATCAATCCATCTTTCTCAAAGCTCAGTAGGCCTATTATGAACTATTTTATGAAACCTGCCGTATATATATTTGAACAGCTGAATTAAAATAGAGAAAAAGTTGTTATGACTGACAATCGCCCAGTTTAGCTCCTGAAATTTGCAATTCAACCTCAGATATAAATCAAAGAGGTGAAATTAAAAAATCTGAAAGAGCCCATTCACTCCCTATTCCAACAGTGCCAAATAGATATGTGCAAATATTGATTTGAACAAAAACAATCAATCGAAAATTAGCAATACAGACTTAAAATGACGTGATCAACAATTTATTACAAATATAAGTAATCTAAGTAAATCAGTCAGTAGAGCATCTGACTATCATCCAGTAGGCCCGAATTCCATTTCCAGTCCTTGCAAAATTTTCTGGCCTCCTGTCGACCCAGCAACAAAGTGGGTAGCTGGGTCTGTTTGTTCATACTCAGCAAAAGTAAAGACTGTGTGAAAAACGATTGCAAGCTATCAAATTATGTCACATGCCTAAATAAATTTGGACTCTACTCCTGATTACCCTACACAACTCTAGTATAGGCGCATAGGCCTTTCTTAAGAGGCGCTGATAGCTCAGGCGGAAGAGCAGCCAACTTCCATGCAGGCCGGAGTTCGATTCCCAGTCCATTAAAAATCTATCCACCCAGCAGCGAAATGAGTAGCTAGGTCTATTCAGACTCAACAACAAAAGGCGGCATGGAAAGCAATGGCAAACTACATACGCCTGAAAAAATCAGGACTCGGAGTATGGGCCTTACTTTCCTTTATAAGTAATCAACCAATTTTTAAAAATCTGTGAATCTTAAAAAAATAAAAAAAAAATAAAACAAAACCAGGAGATGTGCATTCTTGAGGAATGCTAACAGATCAATGGGCCCCTCGGTCAGTAAAATTGAAAGGAGGATAAGTTATGTCAACAGGCTATCTGAATCTAGATCTTGTCCTTAATCATCTCCACTCTCACTAATTTCTCTTTCAAAATGTCATCACCAACATGAGGCATGTCATTAAAATTACCCTTTTCATCAGCTACAAAAACAACAACACGGCAATGAGTTTTTTAAATATGGAAAAACCCAACAAACAACCGAAATCAGCTCACCTGCTGCCCACTGCCTTTTTCTAATCGGTCCATCATCTGTTCAAATTTCAAGGGTGTCATTTCCATTTTCTTACTCTGTTCATTCAACCAACCTTCATCATCACTATCCATGTCATAGTCAGGAATTTCTTGGTCCATATTGAAAGCTTCAGGAGAGCAAGAGACAAAAAAGTGTTACATAAGACTACTATTGTTTATGGAGAATAATCAAAGCTGAATTGAACATCGACAACAACAAAAGAGGTCGTGGTATCTTTGAACATTTCCACACCGTGAAACTGTTACCTTGAATATGAATGTACTGCTTTGTGGGTTTGTAGTTTCCTTTGTACAGTTCATCATATCTGATTTCAATATCTTGGACCTCAGGAATTGGGATAACAAGTGCATCCGAAGTTCCATAGACCTGACGGGCTGACAAGGCTCTTTGAAGATGATGTTCCTAAATTGAGAAAACATTGAAATAAGGACAAATGGCACAGGAGAAAATCCGACGTTTACAGAAAACAATATAATCATTTCATAAAATCATTTGTATACAAAGCGGAATTACAAGGCAAACAATTGCATCCCTTAGGCCTAATCTTTAAATTGTTTTGCATGTCAATTTAATATAAATTATGCCTCCATCTAATTTAGCAGAAAGCATAAAATATTTAATTTCACTGCTTTTAATACCATTTAGTCTATAAATGTAAATCCCCATATAGATGTTATCTATCTTGACCCCCCATCTCTTGTAGCTTCCAATCCATTTAGGTCGATTAAGTCCCATCACCTCAATTTTAGTCAGCTGAGTTCATGTAGATCTAGATAACTACCCCCCCACCCTGAAAATATCACATACTGCATATGTATACTTCAAGCTACTAGCACTACTGTCTACATCATTAAATAGATGAATTTCTAAATTTAAAGTGGTGTACCGTCAACACGGCTGTAACATAATTACAGATAGTCAGTTCTGTGATAAGTTCAATTAAAGGTCTGATTTCAATCGTTTTAAAAGTTTATTGTTCCATACAATAACTAACAAGTAAATCTATCATATTGTGTCTTATAGTATAGTGGGTGATTGTTTTGCTGTTAAATCATGTAGCCAAGCTGATGTTACAGTGACCGTGTTGATGCCATATAAGGAAAATTTGAGACATTCTTTGGCATCAGTCAATAAAAATGTAGTCCTAGGATGCTTTATTGACACAAATAGGTTCCTATCTTCACATGACCACTACTTCAGGTCCTTAGGAAGTGGAGTTGACGTTACAGTTATGCCACTCTAGACTAAATCTAGATGTTGATTTGACATTGTCTGATTTTTGAATGAAATTGTAGAACCAAATTCACATCCAAGGCATAATGGACTGTGTGATCACAGGGTGAATTTGAGAACACATGAAGATGGATCATGAAAATGGATTTGTCAGAAAAAATTAGGACCTCAACAGTACCAACCAACATTCTGTATTAATCTAGATCTAGTATTATTATTTTTAGTCTGAGATGGAGGGAGGGAGGGAGGGAGGGAGGGAGGGAGGGAGAGGAGAGAGAGAGAGAGAGAGAGAGAGAGAGAGAGAGAGAGAGAGAGGGGAGAGAGAGAGAGAGAGAGAGAGAGAGAGAGAGAGAGAGAGAGAGAGAGAGGGGGAGAGAGAGGGGGAGAGAGAGAGAGAGAGAGAGAGAGAGAGAGAGAGAGAGAGAGAGAGAGAGAGAGAGAGAGAGAGAGAGAGAGAGAGAGAGAATCATTCTTGAATCCAGATACAATGTCATAAAATTGTTTATTAGATGGTTACCTGTCCAATATTCAAATGTATTCACCTTTGCTAATAGACTAGTCTAGTCAATAAAAGAGCGGTGTTTTCTTTCGTACAATTAGGTCAAATGTGACGTCATATGGGGAATCCCCTTGGAACAAATGCTGAATGAAGACTAAACCTGGGGCATCATATCAAAACAAGAAAATATGTCATTCTCATATGAACTAGAAAGAAAGTAAAAGGCGCTAGTAGCCCTAAATGCGCAAAAATGCAAGCCTACGTGATGGGTCTTCAAGTGCGATTCAAGCGCAAAAATGGTTGACTAAAATTTTCAATATGGCGGACAGACTCGCTGCACACAAATGGCCATCACTTATACGTACCGTTTCTTCTTCTTTCTCCATGCCAGTCGGCATTTGAGGCACAGAACGGTTAATCTGTGCAAAATCCTTCATATCTGGAATCTCACAAGCCTTATAAACCGGCATGGGCTTGGTGGCGTCCAGCGCCCGCGCCCTGAAAGAGACCTTGCTCATCGTGGCTCTCTCAAATATGCTAATGAGACAGTCCAAAAGAAAATTTTCTTTACAGTCCACAGTTGCCCCTTTTCAGGGCCCTATAACACAAAAACGTGTAGATGAATGTCAGTCCCACATTTTGAAACCCTATTTGATACGACAGAATGGTAAATGTGTCTACCCTACACCATCAAATAGTTCACATTTCAAACGCATTTCTTGATCCATCATGGCGGATCTGCCAACCCATCAAGTTATGTCCCACAATGCAATGGGAGAGAGAGGTGCGTGCGCATACACCCTCCAGCACCGAAAGTGCGAGGACAATAACAAAGGAGTATTTTGTATCAAGACATGTGAGGCAAGTCTTTATGGGTTTGATTGTTATTATTTTTATCCCAAATGATAAAGTACTTTTTTTTTCAATGTTATTAATAATTTTTACAATGATTGACATGCAACTGCTTCATCCATCCATTCGTTTTAGAGCAACTCGTAGCTGAAGCATAGGCTTAGTCTAGGAGTAGGTCCTATTGTGGAACAAATGAAGCAGAAGCCTGAGAAGCGAAGTCATTGATCCAAATGGGTCTTATTTGGTGGTGTCGGGGCTTTTTTTTTAATAAGATGGAATCATTTTCTCATAGTAATTACAATGTTTCAACTTTCTCAACGTATTGTTCGTATGTCATAGGAAAAAGACGACACAATACAGCTAATTTCTTGAGAGCTTTGTGTGTTGTCTCAAGCGTCGAAGCCGACGTTGCGATAGTACTGTGGGCGTGGATAGGCTATACAATTCAGCACCAAATGACGGTATGGAAATTCATTTGTTCAAATACGGCCCAAATCTTTAGATTATAATGTTCTAAATTGATTCTAAAAAAAATTTTTTTTTTAATTGACATGCATAATTTCTGAGTTCTATTAAATGTTTTAATCATTTATTTATTTTTTACTTCAATTTGAATTTTTCGACATATTGTGACCTTTGACCACCACTAAGCTTACCCCTTGACCTTTGTTACTATTACCTTACTGACTGATTGACTGCTTCCGCGACTTGATAAAGACACGCGCGTCATTCATCTTCCAAAACTACGACGATACAAAGATGATGTACTCGATTGTTTGACACTGAGTCATTTCGCAAGGAGTGTCAAAATAATATGGACGTCACTTTTATTTCCCATTATATTGAACGATTCTAAGTTGTATCGATCAACTCATCAACCCTGCTTGTAGTTTTACATTCCATGGCCCAGCTATTAACAACTAAAACAAGCTTTATTAAGTTTATGATTATTTTTTGTTAACCAAATCATTTGTTTTTCATTGAAGCAGCATTTCACCAGTCTTTATTGGTATCATAACATAAAAGATAGCATTTTGATCGATTAACACAAACACACACACACACATATATATATATATATATATATATATATATATATATATATATATATATATATATATATATAGTTTCACATCGATTTATTCATGGACACAAATTTTCGATAGCCCACGTGACTGTCACTCACTGTCAGGGTTTAAGCACCGATCGAACTGACAATGACAACGCGTGACTACAACTACAAAGTACACACTACAATAATTAGGGAAGTGCGCTAAAAACTTTCATGAAGCTGTTTTGACCACGCGGTGATTGGATGTCCACGAAATAAAATACATTGTGTCCGTTGCGATTTTTTTCCTTTCCATTAATCACAATTTACAAGCGGTTGGTGGGCTTTTTGTCGGTGTCCAAATGCTTTTTAGTATGAAGGAAACTGTGGCGAATGACTCATGATGAGATTGAGAATCAGGGTCGAAACAATATGATTTTTTACCCTTACCTTTTTGTCCCCAAGTATTTCGATTTTAGATATTATTTATGTCAACCAGAAATGTGAATCTATAAGATATGAACGTAAAATTGAATCATGTAGCACTGAATCAGTTTGTTATGCAGCAACCAAAACTCTTGAACATCTGCATATTCGCTAAAAATCGGGTGTATAGTTGCATAATATATTAATTTTTAAACCTTAACTATGAACAAAAGAGCAAAACCGATCTGATAACGACACCTTCGATTAAGAATTAAACACAGAACGGAAGCGCTTAAAATCTATTAGATCTAGAGGATCAACATGCCTGAAAGGAGAGAAAAAGAAGGTTCTGACTTACATAGACAAGAGGATAAAATAATCAGACAAAATGAACAAACAGGTAGACAGTTTCAAATATTTTGAAAGCATCAGCAACATCATGATGTAGATTAAGATCTAGAACAAGTTCCACCAGAGGTGGGCTTTTCAGCTAGCATACACTACAGACAACAACTCATCAAGCATTTCTTCACATCGGAAATGTTCACTTCACCGTGAAGGATAGATATCAGCGTTGTATCAAATACAACGTAACGTGCAATGACAAAGGCATAGAGGTTAACAGGGGGAAATCCGTTAAGATCAAAGTAGAAAAGTGGGGGGATTACCCTAGATGATCATTTTCTTTCGTCCTTATTTACTGTTTTACACGGTTGTGAATTAAAGTACAGGGGAATAAAATAAAACCCATTCTATTAGAACTATCTCTCGAGAAATAGCCGCTAGTCAGTAGGCCCTAAACCGGTGTACTGGTACAATAGTAGTAACCACGTGGCCGTCCATGCTACGCTGAGAGGACAAGGGCTTTGAGCCAGCTTCGTTCTGATTAGAAACTTACAATGTTTTCGCCACAATGGGCCGTAAACGTAAACATAGACTGTGCGCAAGTTGCGTCTGCGCCTGGCGCAGCTAGCAGCTAGCCACAGTCACACCCAATCGTGCGTATTTTTGTGTGTGTGGACCGGCCGGTGAACTGAATGATACTTAAAACTGTTAAATTTTCATTTGGTTGGCTGATAACAGTGTGTTGTTGATTTTTGAAACTGTTTTAATCCAAAATAGGAATGCCAGAAAGTTGTCGGTCGGACTTGAGATCGTGAAGGCCTGGGTTCAGATGCACTTAAGACGACGGGTTTTGTTTGGGTTTTATTTTTCCACTTAACCCAAGCGCAAATGGATTCAAACACCAGCTGGGGAGTAAAATCTGCGAAAGACTAGCGTCACTTTCGGAAGGTCAAAAATTTTCATAGCCTGTTTCGCTCTACTCTATAACAGCAGGGATAGGCTTTAGCTCTTTGTGTCGTAACGCCGTTGAAGGAACATTATAACTCCACCAATGAGGACAGAACAGACAGCGACACGTGACGATTCGGGTATCGCCCTTCGTCAGACAACAAACGAGGAATATCGAATACGCTTACACATGCATCTCACCGGTATGATAAGAAAAAAGCAGAAAAGGAGACGAGGCAAAAGAAAATGGAGCGGAGAAGAACCAAAAGAAAGGAATGAGTAGCTAGGAAAAGGGAAGGGAGGTATGAAGTCAAAGGGAAAAGGAAGAGAAGAGCAGAGAGTTGAAGACCTAGATCTAGAAGAAGAGAAAGAGAGATATGTATTATATATATATATATATATATATATATATATATATATATATATATATATATATATATATATATATATATATGTAGTTAGGTTTATAGAACGATGAAGTGAAAAAATAAGACTAGCGCAAAAGAGGAGACAATTCGGGTGAAAGTATTTTATGGTAAGTACAATCAAGGGAAAAAAATACGATGAAGGTATGAAAAGCATACATATGATGCTTAAAACAATGATAAAGATAATACATGTAATGGGAGGAAAGTAAAACAACTTAGCTTAGTGTGAGTAGTACTTGTGCATGTATTTCAAAGCGCAAGTCAATTCGATGCTTGACTGTATGGACCCGAAACGTCACGTGAAGTGTCTGTTCTTTTTCCTCGGTGGAGTTATCACTTCACCGTTTATCACTTTTGACTGCATTCCATTGTGGCTCCTTTGTGTTTTCTACAGCTGCCTTGTTGATGAAAATTTGATGTGCTAAGATTAAGAACTACTGGAATGGTTGAAGAGAGTTGTGTTTGATGGCGAGTTAACGCATGTGCAATATATGTAATGGTAATTTTATCACGTAATCCGACACAACACAACACTGTGTTTCACAATACGAAAAAATATACCGTGTACACGTTGCCAATACGTTGTAAGCACACCGTGTTTTTTGGTCTTCTTTTAATAAAGAAAACGCCCAAAATGAATGGAAAGCATGAGTTTCGAAATACGGCTCGCGCAAAAGCTGTCTATTATAAAAAACAATTTTTTAAAGTCAATTAATCGTGCGGACACATCAGATTACATAATGTATCGCCTTCTGGCCTTACTTCACAGCTGACACAGCTACGTAAAGACCTTGTTAATGAAACTCCAAAGAGCGTAGTGTTAGTGTTAGCTCGGTTGATAGCAGGCTTTCTTTTCATGACGAGGCGATGGGTGCCGACGCACATGTCACAGGTGTCGCGGGTTCGATCCCCATGGGGAAGGGGGGGGGGGGGTTGTTTTTTTTGTCAATTCCTTGTACATGTATCTGTCTCGTCTTTGTTCCTACGGGGTTTTAATGTTATTTCAATTCCTTCACTTTTGACATGCCCCTTGCATCGCTGTTCGTCTTTACCTATTTCCACCTTGGTCGTGGGGAAATGCGTGTTGATTAAGTGTCTTTCCCAAGGAAGACAACGTCGGATCTCGCATTGCCAGGATTGGGTAATTTTACACTTTAACGGCGTAAAATAATGTGGGTCAAAGTTGTAAGCCTATTCGTTGTCGGTGTCGACTGAAATAATATCGAGTTGCAAGACGAAATAAATCTATCCACAATCCCTTACCCTCAGATCCCCATCAAAAGAGGTGGGTGTGTGGGAGAAGGGGGTCCAGGGTAAGGGATTGTTGATAGATTTCTTCCGTCTTTCACATTTAAATGTAAGTTGATACCGACATGGAGTATAAATCTGACCCACATTATTTTACGCCGCTAAATTGTAAATTTCCCCCAGGATCTGAACTCAGGACTTCATGATGGTAAATCAGGTTGCCAAATCATCAGGCCGCCGAGGCCACAATGGAATCGCGATACAGTTGGAGATGACTCGGCAGTTTTCAGTGTCGCGTCACTTGGCTTATCGGCGCTCACGTCAGCCGCTCATGGCGGGCAAAAAATTAAATTACCTCGGGCACCCGTGGGTCGTTCAGTGTTTAATAGTGAACGCTCTTTGGGGATGCATAACTATACAATATATGTGGTTAGAAGAAGAAGAAAAAGGGGAGAGTAAATTATGCATGTAGGCCTACCGGTAATACCACCATTCCGATGGCGTCATTGACTACTACTATCTTGATGAGGGCTACATCATTACGATAGGTCTTGCTGCAACGGCCCAAGTGAGATTACACCCTTGCAAACAATACACGCTCTTGCTGAATGTGCTAACAGTATTAACACACCGCTGTTCTGGTCTCCATGTGAAACAAATACACTTGGTGGTATGTGTGCGTGTGTTTTCGCGAAGAGCTAACCTCGAGAACAGGATTTTAATCTTTTGAAATAAAACCATATTTTAGTTTATGGCGATGAATAATATACCACCTCAAAAGTTACTTGTGTATCTCAAAGAGAAGGGGCTTGGTAGTCCAAAGGTTAAGCGTCGGCCTCTCAACCAAACGATAGTGGGTTCGAGCCCTGCCAACGGTTGAAAAGATTTCTCGAGTTTTTTCTAACAAAATCTACCTTCCTGGTCCATTCGGTGGATCGACATTTAGTCCCATCGGAGGCGGACGATAAAAAGGAGGTCCCGTGTGCAGATCACAACTCGTTAAAGATCCTTTGGCTGTTTACATGAGGGAAGTCAGGGCAAAATTAAAAATCCAACCAAAACCCTCTAGAACATCTTAGTTGTGGACATGGGTAAATCGAATCAAAAAGAAAAATGCCACGAAGTCACCTTTAAGCGATAACTACAAAGATGTAAAATGCTGCTATCGGAACGTTGCCTCCATCCAAACTCACTTGGCGTCGGAACCTGCGCTATCGTTTCTTTTGTTTGCTAGTTGTTGTTTTTGTTGTTGCGTTGATTGTTTTCTTCTTGGTCCCTTGCCTCAGTGCCCGTGTACGTGCCTAGCTGTATATGTTCAATAGCCTTAATAAGGCTACGTCAATGTATTACACTCATAGAATCCTCCAACGAGAGCCAGCCACAGGTTTCCCCAGCTAGCCTTCTGCCACATGAGGTCAGGAAGCGTCGTGGTCGCCGTTGTTAGGGTTCTGTTCAGGCTCAAAGCCATCCCGATGTAGTGTTGAGAAAGAGGACGTCTGTAAAAAAACAAAGGACAAAAACAATCCCCAACATACTCCCCTCCCCCCCCCCAAACAAAACCCCAACAAAACAAAAACAACCCAAAGTAAAATATACCCATCCAGAACCCACGCAACCCCCCCAAATCAAACAACAACCCAAGAACAATGTTATTTGATGTTTCTCACTTTTATAGCCCACACAAATAAACATTTTCCTGAACATGGCATTTTAACATGATTATTGTAATAAAGTATTCAATCAATTAGTCAGAGATACGCATTATTATTATTATCATCATTAGTATCATCATTATTATTATAATTATTATTATTATTAATATTGATATTAATATTGATATTATTATTATTATTATTAATATTGATATTATTATTATTGATATTGATATTTATTATTATTAATATTGATATTAATATTATTAGCTGAGATCTTAATCTACAAATCTACATCATCATTCTGCTGGCGGCCATGAAAGGTTTAAACTCGCTACCTGTCTGTTTCTTTTGTTTAATTGTTCTTTTGTCTGTGTTAGTCAGTGGTTTGTTTTCCTTTCCTTTAGCCTATGATTATGGTATTAGTTTTGAATCGAGTTTGTTTCCGGTTGGTGGAAAACAGATAGAAATCATGGCCTTTCTTTCTTTTTTTTTCTTCTTTTTTTTGCTCCTTTGTTCATATGTACAGTCTAGAATTATTTTTTTTATCCTTTCGATTCCCTGAAAATGACACAATATAAGCTCTTCTTCTTCTCCTTTTTCATGTCTGTGAAAAACGCCGGTTGTTGGTTGACCAATACACAGTTAAATAATAAAATGGTAATATAATTCATTTCTATAGCGCCCACTCCCATCTTACGACAGATGTAGGTGCATGATTATACATACATAGTAAAAACATGAGCAATGTACATACATGAAAAACAAATGAAAATATATTATTTTTAAAGGTGCATGATACATGAATTCAAAGCGAACAATAAAACACATTATTTTTCTTCTAAGAAGCACCGCATTTTTGGAAAGTCGCTCAATAAGAATAGAATGGTCAAGTATGTCAAACGTCGCGCTTAAATCAAGCAGGGTTAAGACTGACACTTTGCCTTCGTCAGCAGCGCACTAGAAATCATTTTGTATCTTAAGTAAGACTGTTTCCGTGTTGTGATACTGCCTGTAAGCTGACTGTTTGGGTTCGAATAATTTATTTTTCAGAAG
>JAXRKP010000336.1:15000-17500 GCA_037039925.1 Doris montereyensis | reverse complement strand
TGACGACGAAACAACCCCCCCCCCTTCCCCAGATAAAAGTACATTAAAGTAAAATTCCATGCGTAGAGAATTGAACGTAGGGAAATCAGTAGTAGAGTCCTGATGTATTCTAGGCATACGGCATAGCGTGGTAGCCTGCTATGGCTTTCCATGCACGCTGCCTTCACTTGCGCCAAGTCTCAATAGACCTAGATCTAGTAGTAGCTATCCGTATCGCTGCTGGGTTAACAAGAGGACCAGAAGCAGAGAATCGAACTCGAGTCTCAGAGTGGTATCCGGACGCTCTACCGAAGGCACTACCGGCGGGTATTACTTAAATAATTCATTCCGAAGACGAACGTAGTACATTATCATATTGTAAGGTAACGCATTCAAGTCTTTACATTGCATTGCATTTGAAAGAAAAAGGCGCATGCAAAGAGTTCACGTCACGGTCGATCACGCCATTGGAGTTGAAAGGAAGAAAACAACAGCGATGACAGCCACTTCAAGTCGTGATGAAAAGCGCGGGGAGACGGCCAGCGGGTATGGTCACAGCAAGCACTTCCGCCAGAGCCGTCAGAGCAGTGAGAGATCTTTCAATATCATTTGGAGGAGGTATTTGCTCGTCTTCAAAGTATGACTACCCAGAAGTCCCTTTGAGTACAAATCTAAGACTATTAACATATTAATTTTTGCATAACGTTGACGTTTAGCCATATTCTATATTTCAATTATTATTATTATTATTATTATTATTATTATCATTATTATTATTATTATTATTATTATTATTATTATTATTATTATTATTATTATTATTATTATTATTATTATTATTAATATATTATTTTTATTATTTAATAATAATAATAATAATAATAATAATAATAATAATAATAATAATAATAATAATAATAATAATAATAATAATAATAATAATAATGATAATAATAATAACATTCCCTCTCTGTGTCTCTTTTTGTTTTCTGTCAATGTTTTCAGTCTCCTTTTTGTTATTGTACGTTTTGTATTATCTCTACATAATTGTTGTTGTAGTTTAATTATATTCATGGCTCCTTGTTTGTTGTTGTTGTTGTTGTTGTTGTTATTGTCGCTACTCTTCACGTAAATTCTCATTTTACCTGTCATTGTCCGTCTCCACCGTTTTGCTTTTCATCTCCTGCTCTGCGGTTTTTCTTCATCCATTTCTTTATATTCTTGTTGCTGTTGTTGTCGTCGTCGTCAGTTTTGTTGTTACTGTTGTAATTGTTGCTGTTGTTGTTCTTCTTCTTCTCCTCCTCCTCCCTTTCGTCCTCCTTCTTCTCCTTTGCCTCCTCCATCTCCTTCGCCTACTCGTCCTCCTCCTCATCCTCCTTCTGTTTCTCCTCCTTATTTTATATTCTTGTTCTCCTTGTTCTTGTTCTTGTTTCTGTTTTTTCTTTTTCTTGTTCTTTTTCTGGGTTGTTGTTTTTTTGGTCTTTTTTTCTGTTCCCAATTCAATATTCACTTACACCAGGCATCTCTTTATTTTGCTGGAATTAATAATCTTTCACTTTAAAGGCAAACATTCTAGCCTTGTACTTGTTTCCAATAATTAGTTTATCGGTTGATCTCATTCGTAGTATTTCCAATAATTAGTTTATCGGACGATCTCATTCGTAATATTTCCAATAATAAATGTATTGATCGATCTCATTTGTAATATTTCAATAATTAGTTTATCAGACGATCTCATTTGCAGTATTTCCAATACTTAGTTTATCAGACGATCTCATTTGTAGTATTTCCAAAATTAGTTTATCGGTCGATCTCATTTGTTGTATTTCCAATAATTAGTTAATCGGTTGATTTCATTCGTAGTATTTCCAATAATTAGTTAATCGGTTGATTTCATTCGTAGTAATTCCAATAATTAGTTCATCGGTTGATCTCATTCGTAGTGTTTCCAATAATTAGTTCATCGGTTGATCTCATTTGTAGTATTTCCAATAATTAGTTTATCGGTTGATCTCATTCGTAGTATTTCCAATAATTAGTTTATCGGTCGATCTCATTTGTTGTATTTCCAATAATTAGTTCATCGGTTGATCTCATTCGTAGTAATTCCAATAATTAGTTCATCGGTTGATCTCATTCGTAGTGTTTCAATAATTAGTTTATCGGACGATCTCATTTGTAGTATTTCTAACAATTAGTTTATCAGACGATCTCATTTGTAGTATTTCCAATAATTAGTTTATCAGACGATCTCATTTGTAGTATTTCCAATAATTAGTTTATCGGTCGATCTCATTTGTAGTATTTCCAATAATTAGTTAATTGGTTGATCTCATTCGTAGTATTTCCAATAATTAGTTCATCGGTTGGTCTCATTCGTAGTGTTTCCAATAATTAGTTCATCGGTTGATCTCATTCGTAGTATTTCCAATAATTAGTTTATCGGTCGATCTCATTTCTAGTATTTCAAACCTGTCACATTTTATAATATACCAATCTCTTGCCCTGTGTTGTTTCAATA
>JAXRKP010000336.1:7500-10000 GCA_037039925.1 Doris montereyensis | reverse complement strand
ATGGAATAAACAAAACACTCTTCCTGTATGACTTTATCAATGAACTAAACAAAACACTATTCTGTATGACTTTATCAATGGACTAAACAGAATACTCTTCTGTATGACTTTATCGATGGACTAAACAAAACACTCTTCCTGTATGACTTGATCAATGGACTAAACAAAAAGATTATTCTGTATGACTTCATGAATGGAGTAAACAAAAGACTATTCTGTATGACTTTATCGATGGACTAAACAAAACACTCTTCTATATGACTTTATCAATGAACTAAACAAAACACTCTTCTGTATGACTTTATAAATGAACTAAACAAAACACTCTTCTGTATGACTTTATAAATGAACTAAACAAAATACTCTTCTGTATGACTTTATCAATGGGCTAAACAAAACACTCTTCTTATAAACAAACCACTCTTCCTATAAACAAAACACTCTTCCTATAAACAAAACACTCTTCCTATAAACAAAACACTCTTCCTATAAACAAAACACTCTTCCTATAAACAAAACACTCTTCCTATAAACAAAACACTCTTCTTATAAACAAAACACTCTTCCTATAAACAAACATAAACTCTTCCTATAAACAAACACTCTTCTTATAAACAAAACACTCTTCTTATAAACAAAACACTCTTCTTATAAACAAAACACTCTTCTTATAAACAAAACACTCTTCTTATAAACAAAACACTCTTCTTATCAAAACACTCTTCCTTTAAACTCTTCTTATAAACAAAACACTCTTCCTGTATGACTTTATCAATGGACTAAACAAAAGACTATTCTGTATGACTTGATCGATGGACTAAACAAAAGACTATTCTGTATGACTTGATCGATGGACTAAACAAAACTCTTCTGTATGACTTTATCAATGGACTAAACAAAACAGTCTTCTGTATGACTTTATCAATGGACTAAACAAAACAGTCTTCTGTATGACTTTATCAATGGACGAAACAAAACACTATTCCTGTATGACTTTATCAATGCGCTAAACAAAACACTCTTATGACTTTATAAATGGACTAAACAAAACACTCTTCCTGTATGACTTTATCAATGGGCTAAACAAAACACTATTCCTGTATGACTTTATCAATGGGCTAAACAAAACACTCTTCCTGTATGACTTTATCAATGGACTAAACAAAACACTCTTCCTATAAACAAAACACTCTTCCTATAAACACAACACTCTTCCTGTAAACACAACACTCTTCCTATAAACAAAACACTCTTCCTGTAAACACAACACTCTTCCTATAAACAAAACACTCTTCCTATAAACAAAACACTCTCCTGTACGACTTTATCAATGGAATAAAACAAAAGGGCCAACAAAAAAAAAAAACCCAACCGGCTGAAGGAAAGCAATAAATGAGAGAAGATTGGAGGTAGACTCAGAAAGCAAACGCTCCATCATAATGTAGTGTAGTTAGAAAACCCCCAACATAGCTCGTCAGTCAAAGAAGACACAAATAGGGGGAAGGGAAGCAAAAAGGTGATCACAATGACACCAATAACTCGGAGGCAGGAAGCGGAGGAAGAGAGTAGAAATGCCAGCCAAGCTGACCTAGAAACACCTGGAGACGGATGCACACGACAGGCGAACCTTCAAGTTGTTTGTCAGTGACATATGATATGTTTTACCTGAAGCTATAGGAACAATGAAAAAAGGGGAGGAAGAATGAGAAATATAAAATAATAATAATAATAATAATAATAATAATAATAATAATAATGATAATAATAATAATAATGATAATAAAAATAATAATAAAAATAATAATAATAATAATAATAATAATAATAATAATAATAATAATAATAATAATAATAAGAAGAAGAAGAAGAAAAGAAAGAAAGAAGAAGAAGAAGAAAGAAAGAAGAAGAAGAAGAAGAAGAAGAAGAAGAAGAAGAAGAAGAAGAAGAAGAAGAAGAAGAAGAAGAAGAAGAAGAAGAAGAAGAAGAAGAAGTGTACATATGATAGTTTCTCACGTTAGTTTCCGCCTTCAACGTACAAAGAAATAGATTGCACTTGATGTGGTACGGTTATAATAATAATAACATAAAAGACAATATCTAATTCCTGTCTCTTCCTGTATCATTTCCACCTTTCTTTCCTATGTATGGGTTTCAAGTTAGTGGATGAAGGTATTGCTTTTCCTTTCTTTCCTATGCATGGGTTTCAAGTTAGTGGATGAAGGTATTGCTTTTCCTTTCTTTCCTATGTATGGGTTTCAAGTTAGTGGATGAAGGTATTGCTTTTCCTTTCTTTCCTATGTATGGGTTTCAAGTTAGTGGATGAAGGTATTGCTTTTCCTTTCTTTCCTATGTATGGGTTTCAAGTTAGTGGATGAAGGTATTGCTTTTCCTTTCTTTCCTATGCATGGGTTTCAAGTTAGTGGATGAAGGTATTGCTTTTCCTTTCTTTCCTATGTATGGGTTTCAAGTTAGTGGATGGAGGTATTGCTTTTCCTTTCTT
>JAXRKP010003359.1:5000-16557 GCA_037039925.1 Doris montereyensis | reverse complement strand
ATTGGAGTATATCTTTAAAAGTAAACATTTGATTAAGTAAAGCAACGATATCATTGGAGTATATTCTTTAAAAGTAAACATTTGATTAAGTTTAGCAACGATGTCCTTGGAGTATATCTTTAAAAGTAAACATTTGATTAAGTTTAGCAACGATGTCCTTGGAGTATATCTTTAAAAGTAAACATTTGATTAAGTTTTAGCAACGATTGTCCTCGGAGTATATCTTTAAAAGTAAACATTTGATTAAGTAAAGCAACGATATCATTGAAGTATATCTTTAAAAGTGAACATTTGATTAAGTAAAGCAACACTGTCCTTGGAGTATATCTTTAAAAAGTAAACATTTGATTAAATAAAGCAACGATATCATTGGGGTATATCTTTAAAAGTAAACATTTGATTAAGTAAAGCAACGATATCATTGGAGTATATCTTTAAAAGTAAACATTTGATTAAGTTTAGCAACGATGTCCTTGGAGTATATCTTTAAAAGTAAACATTTGATTAAGTTTAGCAACGATGTCCTTGGAGTATATCTTTAAAAGTAAACATTTGATTAAGTGTTAGCAACGATATCATTGGAGTATATCTTTAAAAGTAAACATTTGATTAAGTTTAGCAACGATGTCCTTGGAGTATATCTTTAAAAGTAAACATTTGATTAAGTTTAGCAACGATGTCCTTGGATTATATCTTTAAAAGTAAACATTTGATTAAGTTTAGCAACGATGTCCTTGAGAGTATATCTTTAAAAGTAAACATTTGATTAAGTTTAGCAATGATGTAACTCAGGGCATGTGCTACTGTCAAATCATCTCTCTGTTTGGTGTCATTTCGTTCACAGTCAAACCATCCCTCTGTTTGGTGTCATTTCGTTCACAGTCAAACCGATCCCTCTGTTTGGTGTCATTTCGTTAACTGTCAAATCATCCCTCTGTTTGGTGTCATTTCGTTAACTGTCAAATCATCCCTCTGTTTGGTGTCATTTCGTTAACTGTCAAATCATCCCTCTGTTTGGTGTCATTTCGTTAACTGTCAAATCATCCCTCTATTTAGTGTCATTTCGTTAACTGTCAAACCATCCCTCTATTTAGTGTCATTTCGTTAACTGTCAAACCATCCCTCTATTTAGTGTCATTTCGTTAACTGTCAAATCATCCCTCTATTTAGTGTAATTTCGTTAACTGTCAAACCATCCCTCTATTTGGTGTCATTACGTTAACAGTCAAATCATCTCTCTGTTTGGTGTCATTTCGTTCACAGTCAAACTATCCCTCTGTTTGGTGTCATTACGTTAACTGTCAAATCATCCCCTCTGTTTGGTGTCATTACGTTAACTCTGCCAAATCATCTCTCTCTGTTTGGTGTCATTTCGTTCACAGTCAAACCATCCCTCTGTTTGGTGTCATTTCTTTCACTGTCAAATCATCCCTCTGTTTGGTGTCATTACGTTAACTGTCAAATCATCCCTCTGTTTGGTGTCATTTCGTTCACTGTCAGACCATCCCTCTATTTGGTGTCATTACGTTAACTGTCAAATCATCCCTCTGTTTGGTGTCATTTCGTTCACTGTCAAATCATCCCTCTGTTTGGTGTCATTTCGTTCACTGTGAAATCATCCCTCTGTTTGGTGTCATTTCGTTCACTGTGAAATCATCCCTCTGTTTGGTGCCATTTCGTTAACTGTCCAAATCATCCCTCTGTTTGGTGTCATTTCGTTAACTGTCAAATCATCCCCTCTGTTTGGTGTCATTACGTTAACTGTCAAATCATCCCTCTATTTAGTGTCATTTCGTTAACTGTCAAACCATCCCTCTATTTAGTGTCATTTCGTTAACTGTCAAATCATCCCTCTATTTAGTGTAATTTCGTTAACTGTCAAACACATCCCTCTATTTGGTGTCATTACGTTAACTGTCAAATCATCTCTCTGTTTGGTGTCATTTCGTTCACAGTCAAACCATCCCTCTGTTTGGTGTCATTACGTTAACTGTCAAATCATCCCTCTGTTTGGTGTCATTACGTTAACTGTCAAATCATCTCTCTGTTTGGTGTCATTTCGTTCACAGTCAAACCATCCCTCTGTTTGGTGTCATTTCTTTCACTGTCAAATCATCCCTCTGTTTGGTGTCATTACATTAACTGTCAAATCATCCCTCTGTTTGGTGTCATTTCGTTCACTGTCAGACCATCCCTCTGTTTGGTGTCATTTCGTTCACTGTGAAATCATCCCTCTGTTTGGTGTCATTTCGTTCACTGTGAAATCATCCCTCTGTTTGGTGTCATTTCGTTCACTGTCAAATCATCCCTCTGTTTGGTGTCATTACGTTAACTGTCAAATCATCTCTCTGTTTGGTGTCATTTCGTTCACAGTCAAACCATCCCTCTGTTTGGTGTCATTACGTTAACTGTCAAATCATCCCTCTGTTTGGTGTCATTACGTTAACTGTCAAATCATCTCTCTGTTTGGTGTCATTTCGTTTACAGTCAAACCATCCCTCTGTTTGGTGTCATTTCTTTCACTGCCAAATCATCCCTCTGTTTGGTGTCATTACGTTAACTGTCAAATCATCCCTCTGTTTGGTGTCATTTCGTTCACAGTCAAACCATCCCTCTGTTTGGTGTCATTACGTTAACTGTCAAATCATCTCTCTGTTTGGTGTCATTTCGTTCACAGTCAAACCATCCCTCTGTTTGGTGTCATTTCGTTCACAGTCAAACCATCCCCCTGTTTGGTGTCATTTCGTTCACTGTCAAATCATCCCTCTGTTTGGTGTCATTTCGTTCACTGTCAAATCATCCCTCTGTTTGGTGTCATTTCGTTCACAGTCAAACCATCCCTCTGTTTGGTGTCATTTCGTTCACAGTCAAACCATCCCTCTGTTTGGTGTCATTTCGTTCACTGTCAAATCATCTCTCTGTTTGGTGTCATTTCGTTCACAGTCAAACCATCCCTCTGTTTGGTGTCATTTCGTTCACAGTCAAACCATCCCTCTGTTTGGTGTCATTTCGTTCACAGTCAAACCATCCCTCTGTTTGGTGTCATTTCGTTCACAGTCAAACCATCCCTCTGTTTGGTGTCATTTCGTTCACAGTCAAATCATCTCTCTGTTTGGTGTCATTTCCTTCACTGTCAAATCATCCCTCTGTTTGGTGTCATTACGTTAACTGTCAAATCATCCCTCTGTTTGGTGTCATTTCGTTCACTGTCAAATCATCTCTCTATTTGGTGTCATTACGTTAACTGTCAAATCATCTCTCTATTTGGTGTCATTACGTTAACTGTCAAATCATCCCTCTGTTTGGTGTCATTTCCTTCACTGTCAAATCATCCCTCTGTTTGGTATCATTTCCTTCACTGTCAAATCATCCCTCTGTTTGGTGTCATTTCCTTCACTGTCAAACCATCCCTCTGTTTGATGCCAGTTCGTTCACTGTCAAATCATTCCTCTGTTTGTCGTCAGTTCCTTCACTGTCAAATCATTCCTCTGTTTGGTGTCTGTTCCTTCACTGTCAAATCATTCCTCTGTTTGGTGTCAGTTCCTTCACTGTCAAATCATTCCTCTGTTTGGTGTCTGTTCGTTCACTTTCGACATGGCACTTCCCTAACTGTTTATCTTTGTTCAATATTATTCAAAGTCATTTCCTTCAATTTCTACATGCCCTTTGCCTCACTGTTTGACTTTACCTATGTAATCATGACACTGTAGAAGTAGAATGGTCTGGCAGTCAATAAAGACGCTTGTCCTTTTCTGTGTATTCTGATATCACTCTGGTCGTAAAGAATCTCAGTGTTAATAATTTGTGTTGTAACATCTCTCCAAGTGTATCGATCTTGTGCTAGAGTCTTGAAAGCAAGCAGGTCTCCTCCTGGTTGTAGTTGTGCTGGTATGTTTGTCTCTTCTCCATTTGGGTTTCGGTATTCCTCAGGCTGGTTATTAATATAATTTGTGTAGTTTTGTAGGTCGTGGTTAAGTGTTGTTGGCAATGATGTGGCTTTTCGGTCTCTCGCTTAAGCATGTAGTCATTGCTGTTTAAACTGCTATTTTCTAATATCTCCTGAGGATGTGTCCAGATAATCCCCACCCACTGTCCTTTGACTCTTTGACTAATAGGCCTAATTCGTTGTTACTGATTGCTTCGGACATCACAGCTTCTCACATCTTCAAATGAGCATACATTATTATCTTCGTTAAAATTAAAGCTACTAGGATGATTTTTGTTATCAATGTCTTTAGGAAATATAGTTCTACATAATGATACCTTTGATGGGGGGTGGGGGTGGGTGGGTGGGTGGGTGGATGGGTGGGTGGACGAGATGGGTGGGTGGGTGGATGGGTGGGTGGAGGAGATGAGTCTGGGTTTGGATTACCTATTAAGACGCGCAAAGAAATCCAAGCACATTGTGTTTCATAGAGCTTCAATCTAAATTTGTTTCGCCGATTAGATAGCTGTAGTTATCGCATCCGAAACGAAACTGTGGCGTTGTACACACCTGCTTGTCCTGTCGAAGGAATTGAGGAAAGTCTGACATGACAAATCCCCGATCCCCATAGTGTGGTATGAAAAATTCCCTATCCTCCTAGTACGTCATGAAAAATCCCCTGTCCTCCTAGTACGTCATGAAAAAATCCCCTGTCCTCCTAGTACGTCATGAAAATTCTTATGTCCCCATGGTGTGACATGACTAATCTCCTGTCCCCATAGTGTGACATAACAAAATCCCCTGTCCCCATAGTGTGACATGACAAATCCCCTGTCCCCATAGTGTGACATGACAAATCCCCTGTCCCCATAGTGTGACATGACAAATCCCCTGTCCCCATAGTGTGATATGACAAATCCCCTGTCCCCATAGTGTGACATGACCAATCCCCTGTCACCATAGTGTGACATGACAAATCCCCTGTCCCCATAGTGTGACATGACAAATCCCCTGTCCCCATAGTGTGACATGACAAATCCCCTGTCCCCATAGTGTGACATGACAAATCCCCTGTCCCCATAGTGTGACATGACAAATCCCTTGTCCCCATAGTGTGACATAAAAAAAACCCTGTCTCCATAGTGTGATATGACAAATCCCCTGTCCCCACAGTGTGACATAAAAAAAATCCCCTGTCCCCATAGTGTGACATAAAAAAATCCCCTGTCTCCATAGTATGACATAAAAAAATCCCCTGTCCCCATAGTGTGACATAAAAAAAATCCCCTGTCCCCATAGTGTGACATAAAAAAATCCCCTGTTCCCATAGTGTGATATGACAAATCCCCTGTCCCCATAGTGTGATATGACAAATCCCCTGTCCCCATAGTGTGACATGAAAATCCCCTGTCGCCATTGTGTGACATGACTAATCTTCTGTCCCCATAGTGTGACATGAAAAATCCCCTGTCCCCATAGTGTGACATGAAAAATCTCCTGTCCCCCTAGTGTGACATGACTAATCGTCTGTCCCCATAGTGTGACATGAAAATTCTCCTGTCCCCCTAGTGTGACATGACTAATCTTCTGTCCCCATAGTGTGACATGACTAATCTTCTGTCCCCATAGTGTGACATGACTAATCTTCTGTCCCCATAGTGTGACATAACTAATCTTCTGTCCCCATAGTGTGACATGACTAATCTTCTGTCCCCATAGTGTGACATGACTAATCTTCTGTCCCCATAGTGTGATATAACAAATCTCCTGTTCTCATAGTGTGATATAACAAATCTCCTGTTCTCATAGTGTGATATAACAAATCTCCTGTTCTCATAGTGTGATATGACAAATCCCCTGTTCTCATAGTGTGATATAACAAATCTCCTGTTCTCATAGTGTGATATAACAAATCTCCTGTTCTCATAGTGTGATATAACAAATCTCCTGTTCTCATAGTGTGATATAACAAATCTCCTGTCCTCATAGTGTGATATACCAAATCTCCTGTTCTCATAGTGTGATATGACAAATCCCCTGTTCTCATAGTGTGATATGACAAATCCCCTGTTCTCATAGTGTGATATGACAAATCCCCTGTTCTCATAGTGTGACATAACAAATCTCCTGTTCTCATAGTGTGATATGACTAATCCCCTGTTCTCATAGTGTGATATGACTAATCCCCTGTCCTCATAATGTGATATAACAAATCCCCTGTTCTCATAGTGTGATATAACAAATCCCCTGTTCTCATAGTGTGATATAACAAATCCCCTGTCCTCATAGTGTGATATAACAAATCTCCTGTCCTCATAATGTGATATAACAAATCCCCTGTCCTCATAGTGTGACATGAAAAATCCACTGTCCCCATAGTGTGACAGGACAAATCCCCTGTCCCCATAGTGTGACATAAAAAATCCCCTGTCCCCATAGTGTGACATGAAAAATCCCCTGTCCCCATAGTGTGACAGGACAAATCCCCTGTCTCCATAGTGTGACATGAAAAATCCCCTGTCCCCATAGCGTGACATGAAAAATCCCCTGTCTCCATAGTGTGACATGAAAAATCCCCTGTCCCCATAGCGTCACCGGGCAAATCCCCTGTCCCCATAGCGTGACATAGAAGTCCCCTGTCCCCATACCGTAATATGAAAAATTCCCTGTCCCATAGCGTGATATGTACAATCCCCTATCCCCATAGCGTGACATGAAAATCATCTGTCCCCATAGTGTGACATGGAAATCCCCTGTCCCCATAGCGTGACATAGAAAATCCCCTGTCTCCATAGCGTGACATTAAAAATCCTATGTTCCCATAGCATGGTGTGAAAAATCCACTGTCCCCATAGCATGGCGTGAAAGATTCCCTGTCCCCATAGTGTGACATGGAAATCCCCTGTCCCCATAGCGTGACATTGAAATCCCCCGTCCCCATAGCGTGACATTGACATCCCCCGTCCCCATAGCGTGACATGGAAATCCCCTGTCCCCATAACGTGACATGACAAATCCCCCCTTCGCCATAGCGTGACATGACAAATCCCCTGTCCCCATAGCGTGACATGACAAATCCCCTGTCCCCATAGCGTGACATTGGAATCCCGTGTCCCCATAGCATAACATGACAAATCCCCTGTCCCCATAGCGTGACATGACAAATCCCCTGTCCCCATAGCGTAACATGACAGATCCCATGTCAGAGGCTTTTGAAAGCAGATACAGCAACTACTTTACACATTCTACATAGCCTATCCACCAAAATTTGGATTGAAGAAAAGATCCCCGTTGATTGGATAGAAGGTCACTTAGTAAAGCTTGCAAAAACATGTGACGTCGGGATATGCAACAACTACCGTGAAATAACTTTGCTGTCAATACCAGGAAATATTTTTCAATAAAATTCTCATAGAAAGGATAAACAATGCAGTAGATGAAAAGCTATGAGACGAGCAGTCCGAGTTCAGAGAGGACAGATCATGTGCGAACCAAATCGCTACTTTAAGAGTTATAGTAGAACAATCCCTTGAATGGAATTCCCCAGTTATCATAAATTCTGTAGACTTTGAGAAGGCATTTGACAATGTTGACAGACAAATCCTTTGAAAACTAACGCGTCATCATGGCGTTGCACAGAAATGTGTGAACCTTGTCCAAACATCGCATGAAGGAACAACATGCAAGGCTCTCCTTGATAGACATTTGTCTAAGGGATTTCAAGTAAAAACAGGTGTTCGCCAGGATGTATCATCTCATCCTTGCTTTTCATCTTAGCAATCGACTGGATCGTGAAAGAGACTACAGACAATATGGGGAATGGCATCCAATGGAATTCACGGCACCAGCTAAATGATATAGATTTTGTAGATGTTCTGGCCCTCCTCTCCCATTCACAACAACAGATGCAAAACAAAACTGAAGAGTTAAATGAGCTAGCAAATTATATCGGCCTCCACATTAATGAAGGAAAGACCAAGATAATGAAAATTAACTCGTCATCAGATGAATCCATCAACATCAAGGATACCCCACTTGAGGAGGTATATTCTTTCACTTATTCAGGCATTATTCAGTATTGTTGACAAACAAGTAGGAACCGATTCAGAAGTTAGAGAAGAGTTGAAAAAGCAAGAACATCATTCCCACAGGTAAAACAAAACGCCGTATGGAAAGCAAAAGAAATCGAGATTGGCACAAAGATAAAACTTTTCAAATGTCATGTATGTTCTTCTGTATGGAGCGGAGACTTGGAAGAAACTTCAATCCTTTGTCAACGGATGCCTTCGAAGGATCTTAAGAATTAAATGGCAACACAGAGTTGTTAATGAAGAACTATGGGCAAGAGCTGGAATGGAAACCATTGAAAACAATCTTGAGAGAAGACGATGGAGATGGATTGGACATACTTTACTTTACTTTACTTTACTTTACTTTACTTTACTTTGCTTTGCGAAAGTTTTGCTTCAAACATAACAAGGCAATACAACATCTCGGTAGGCCACGTGACACTTGGAGCAGGAGGAGGAGGAGGATAGAAAAGGACTGCGAGAGACTTGATGTCAGCTGGAATGAGCTAAGGAAGGTCTCACAGTAGTAGGGAAGATGTAAATCTCTTGTCTGTGGCCTATGTCCTTGTAGGGGTAAAAGGCTTTGGTGATGATTTCAAGATATGTTATTATAGAAATCACAGGCTAATTGATGTAGATTATTTGATCATATGTTCTGAGAAATCATCAGACTAATTGATGTAGATTACTTCACTATATGTTTGAGAAATCACTGACTGAAATAACATAAAACTATTGCACGATATATTTGAGAAATAACGTAGATTATTTTACGATATTTTACGATATTTACGATATTTTACGATATGTTTAACAAATCACTAACTAAATAACGTAGATTATTTCATTATATGTTAAAAAATCACGGATTACAATGTAGATGTTTTCACTATGTTAAAAAAATCACTGACAAGTTAATGTAGATTCTTTCACTATATGTTAAAGAAATCACTGACTAGTTATTATTTTTCACAGTTAATGTAGATTATTTCACTATATGTTTAAGAAATCACTGACTAGTTAATGTAGATTATTTCACTCTTATGTTTAAGAAATCACTGGCTAGTTAATGAAGATTATTTCACTATATGTTAAAGAAATCACTGACTAGTTAATGTAGATTATTTCACTTTTATCTGTAAAGAAATCACGGGCTAATCAACGTAAATTATTTCACTACACGTTTGAGAAATCACACTATATGTTTGACACTAAATTAATTTAGATTAGTTCACTATATGTTTGAGAAATCACTGACTAATTAATTTAGATTGTTCACTAGTTTGAGAAATCGCTGACTAACTAATGTAGATTAGTTCACTATGTTTTCACTATATGTTTGAGAAATCGCTGACTAACTAATGTAGATTAGTTCACTAACTATGTTTTTTTTAGTTCACTATATGTTTGAGAAAATAACTGACTAACTAATGTAGATTAGTTCACTATATGTTTGAGAAATCGTTGACTAATTAATGTAGATTAGTCCACTATATGTTTGAGAAATCGCTGACTAACCAATGTAGATTATTTCACTATTGTTTGAGAAATCTGACTGCTCTATCAATAATAACCAAGTAATCTTTAACGTGTACAAGATGTTGTGATCTGTACACGGGACCTCTTATGTTATCGTCTATCCGGGATGGACTATGTTGACCCCACCTATCTTGACTAGGAGATGGGGAGGGGGATTTTTTTTTACTGGAAAGTAGTAGAAGCAAAACAAAAACAAAAGCAAAAGAAAAAAAGAACCCCCCTCCCCAACTTCCCCCCCAAACTCCAACAACAACGAAAACACCAGAAAAAAACCAACAAACTAACATCTATCACGATCGGAAGTGTAGTCAACAGCATGAAAGACCAATACTATAATATATTATATATGTGTTTTAGCTTTGATAAATGGATACAACTAACTGGTGGGTGACAAGATTGTTGCGTAATGATAGAATTACTTGCACACTAATTATTATTCTTGTTATTATTATTAGTGTTGTTTTATTATTTCACAGTATTGTTAATAGTTTATCATCTTATTATTACTATGTGATATTGATACTATGATATAACATTATTATCTTTATTATTGTCAATTTTGCCCTATCACTAGTATCATTATCATCATCATCATTATAAAAAATGCAACAACAACGTCAATGTCAATGGTGTATTTATCTATGTATTTCTATAATTATATAGTTAGTTGCTTTTCTTCCTACACAACTAATAACAGCAACGTAACAATGCTTTGAACCACTTTCATCGTTAACATTTCACGAAAATATCTACTGCTATTACATGCAGAGTAGATGTAACAATGTGAAGATCATACTAAACAGACTGCAGCCACAAGCAGAGACCATCATTGCCGAAGAACAGGCGGGTTTCAGAGCAGGGAGAAGCACAAAAGAGCAAAACATTCAATCTCAGAATACTCTGTGAACGGTACCTTCAACATCGGCAAGACTGAACCACGTAATCATTGATTTCAAAAAGGTACGATACGGTTTGGCACGTAACTTTATAAGTAAACCATGAAGTTGTACAACATCAATGCAAACCTGGTCAGAGACATGTAACAACCGACAGCAATGCCACCAGTGCAGTGTTACCACAGCGGTATTGGAGAGTGGTTGCGAACAATGGTTGCAGTAAGACAGGCCTGCCCACTCTCCTCTCGATCATTTCAACTTTTTTCTTTGAGACAATAATGACAGACGCACAGGGGGGGTGTTACAGAGGGACTAGTCAACATTGGTAGCAAAATAACTTGTAAACACACTGATCACATTATTTGCTTTGCATATGAAACTGACGGGTTAGCAGGATCAGAAAATAGATTGTCAGCCTAGTACAAGACCCCAAAGCTCATGTCAATGGAAATCAGGGTTGAAAAGAAAAAAATTGATGATCAACAACAACACCAACTGCATCAGCACTGATATCATCGGCAACGTCCAGAAACTGTCAAAAGTTAAGAACTTGAAGTACTTGGCATTGATTGTATCAATAAAGGGTTCAAAACCAGAAGTAACATGCAGGATGGATTGCACAAACAATAACATAACTAAACAATATAATATGAAACAACTAAAGTGAACTGGGGATTTTTGGGAGGATTTTTACTTTTGCCCAGACTGTCTTGTAAACAGCCAAGGGATCTTTAACGTGCACAGAATGTTGTTAATCTGCACACGGGACCTCCCTTTTATTGTCCGTCTCCGATGGGACTAGGTGTTGATCCACCTACCTGGACCTACCTTGTAGAAACTTCGTCAAAAATCGTTTTGACCGTTATGGGGCTCGAACCCACTTCTTTGGGTTGAGTATCCGACACCTCTGCACTACCCAGTGCCTCGCTACTATGCAGGAACTGTCTAAAGGGAGAGTTTTGTGAACTTTTGAAAAGTTGGGAAGATTACTTTACTTGACAGGCCTGAAACTCAGCGATGGTGCCCCTCCCCTCCCACTCCTCGCCTAGCTTACGGGATTTCTAGGAAATGTGGCAGAGCAACACATTTATTAATTAATAGAACACATCAAGATATGAGCGCGATCA
>JAXRKP010003358.1:0-15000 GCA_037039925.1 Doris montereyensis | reverse complement strand
ACATTCATTTAGTAAGTTACAAACTAATTTGCTTTTTTTCACGCAGCTAAATTTCAAAGCCTCTTCCAGTCATATCCTAAAGCTCTAATGTATATTAAATTTCCTGTGATGATTCCATATAAACTCACTAGAGGTGAAAGAGAAAAACAGATTCAAAGGAATTTCTCCATCAATCTTTCAGTGCTTGTGGTTTGAGATGAATTAAGTAAAAATGGACTGAATGTTAGCCTTAGATAGAGTTGGCTTATGATTCCCTTAAGATTTGTAGAAGGACAACTGAAGGCATTAGACCTTTTACATTGTAATTCCTTACAAGGTGTATGGGAAACATATCTTACTGTGTAAAGACTGTGACCATTGTCCCTTTACATAGCTTTACTGTGTCTTTTACATAGTAAATACTGTGACCATTGTCCCTTTATAGCTTTACTGTGTAAATACTGTGACCATTGTCCCTTTACATAGCTTTACTGTGTGTAAATACTGTGACCATTGTCCTTGCATAGCTTTACTGTGTAAATACTGTGACCATTGTCCTTTACATAGCTTTACTGTGTAAATACTGTGACCATTGTCCTTTTACATAGCTTTACTGTGTAAATACTGTGACCATTGTCCATTTACATAGCTTTACTGTGTAAAGACTGTGACCATTGTCCCTTTACATAGCTTTACTGTGTAAAGACTGTGAGCCCTTTACATAGCGTTACTGTGTAAAGACTGTGATCATTGTCCCTTTTACATGGCTTTACTGTGTAAAGACTGACCATTGTCCTTTACATAGCTTTACTGTGTAAAGACTGTGACCATTGTCCCTTTACATAGCGTTACTGTGTAACAGAGTGACCATTGTCCCTTTACATAGCTTACTGTGTAAACAGAGTGACCATTGTCCTTTACATAGCGCACAAAGACTGTGATCATTGTACTTTACATAGCTTTACTGTGTAAAGACTGTGACCATTGTCCTTTACATAGCTTTACTGTGTAAAGACTGTGATCATTGTCCTTTTACATAGCTTTACTGTGTGAAGACTGTGATCATTGTCCCTTTACATAGCTTTACTGTGTGAAGACTGTGATCATTGTCCCTTTACATAGCTTTACTGTGTGAAGACTGTGATCGTTGTCCTTGCATAGCGTTACTGTGTAAAGACTGTGACCATTGTCCCTTTACAAAGCGTTATGGCCGTGTGCACTGTGTAAAGACTGTGACCATTGTCCCTTTACATAAAGCGTTACTGTGTAAAGACTGTGACCATTGTCCCTTTACATGTTACTGTGTAAAGACTGTGACCATTGTCCCTTTACATAGCTTTACTGTGTAAAGACTGTGACCATTGTCCCTTTACATAGCGTTACTGTGTAGACTGTGATCATTGTCCCTTTACATAGCGTTACTGTGTAAAGACCAGTCATTGTCCATTTACATAGCTTTAAAGACTGTGTAAAAGCTTTACTGTGTAAAGACTGTGATCATTGTCCCTTTACATAGCTTTACTGTGAGACTGTGATCATTGTCCCTTTACATAGCTTTACTGTGTAAAGACTGTGATCATTGTCCCTTTACATAGCTTTACTGTGTAAGACTGTGATCATTGTCCTTTACATAGCTTTACTCTGTGATCATTGTCCCTTTACATAGCTTTTTACTGTGTAAAGACTGTGATCATTGTCCCTTTACATAGCTTTACTGTGTAAAGACCTTGACCATTGTCCCTTTACATAGCTTTACTGTGTAAAGACTGTGATCATTGTCCGTGTCTTACATAGCCCTCTTTTACATCTTTGCTGTGTAAAGACTGTGATCATTGTCCATTTACATAGCTTTACTGTGTAGACTGTGATCATTGTCCCTTTACAGCTTTACTGTGTGAAGACTGTGATCATTGTCCTTTACAGCTTTACTGTGTGAAGACTGTGATCATTGTCCCTTTACATAGCTTTTTACTGTGAATACTGTGATCATTGTCCCTTTACATAACTTTACTATGTGAATACTGTGATCATGGTCAATAGTCCTTTGGCCTTCATATTTTACTGTGGCTGCATCCAGACTGTGATCTGTAAAGCAATGATCCTTTGGCCTTCATATTTGTAAGATGGGCTGCATCCATTATAAAATTTGCCTCTTAAGAAATGTAAATGAAAGATGTGATTTTCCATGTGTTTAGTATAGCTTTGCATGGTAAAAATAAATGTTTTAAACAAAATACGAAAGCTTTAATTATTTCAGCCTTATATATATCTCACTTTCATGTATTATCAAGACTGTGCAGTGTGTTTATTTGGTCTGCGGTTGTTTTTTTTCTCTATTTATAGATCGATGTGCCAATAAATCCTCCCATTTCCGTGCATCAGGACAGTTGATAGGTAGGTGCGGGCAGATACTTAAAATGTGAATCCTCCATTTGTCAGGCATTTTTTGGTGATTGCCAGAGGCATACTAAGTTTGCTTTAACATACATTTACCCTGAGGTAAAGTTTGCTTTTAACGTACATTTACCCCTGAGGTAAAGTTTGCTTTAACGTACATTTACCCCTGAGGTAAAGTTTGCTTTAACGTACATTTACCCCTGAGGTAAAGTTTGCTTTAACGCTCATTTACCCCTGAGTAAAGTTTGCTTTAACGTACATTTACCCCTGAGGTAAAGTTTGCTTTAACATACATTTGCCCCTGAGGGAAAGTTTACTTTAACATACATTTACCCCTGAGGTAAAGTTTGCTTTTAACATACATTTACCCTGAGGTAAAGTTTGCTTTAACATACATTTACCCCTGAGGTAAAGTTTGCTTTAACCTACATTTACCCCTGAGGTAAAGTTTGCTTTAACTTACATTTACCCCTGAGGTAGAGTTTGCTTTAACGTACATTTACCCCTGAGGTAAAGTTTGCTTAACGTTCATTTACCCCTGAGGTAAAGTTTGCTTTAACGTACATTTACCCTGAGGTAAAGTTTGCTTTAACATACATTTGCCCCTGAGGTAAGTTTACTTTAACATTACCCTGAGCTAAGTTTGCTTTAACATTTACATTTACCCCCTAAAGTTTGCTTTAACATACATTTACCCCTGAGGTAAAGTTTGCTTTAACATACATTTACCCCTGAGGTAAAGTTTGCTTTAACATACATTTACCCCTGAGGTAAAGTTTGCTTTAACATACATTTGCCCTGAGGTAAAGTTTGCTTTAACATACATTTACCCTGAGGTAAAGTTTGCTTTAACATACATTTACCCCTGGAGGTAAAGTTTGCTTTAACATACATTTACCCCTGAGGTAAAGTTTGCTTTAACATTTACCTTTACCCCTGAGGTAAATTTGCTTTAACATACATTTACTGAGGTAAAGTTTGCTTTAACGTACATTTACCCTGAGGTAAAGTTTGCTTTAACATACATTTACCCCTGAGGTAAAGTTTGCTTTAACATACATTTACCCCTGAGGTAAAGTTTGCTTTAACATACCTTTACCCCTGAGGTAAAGTTTGCTTTAATATACATTTACCCCTGTGGTAAAGTTTGCTTCAACAAGGGGAAATCTCAGATCAGCATATGTGATTAACATGTTGTTCGATATCCTTAGAATACAGCTCCATGTACTTGATTGTTTCTTTTAAATTTCATCAGTCATTTTATCCACTGGCTTTTATGGGAGGGGGGGGACTTGATGGTCCCAGATCTAAGGTGTCAGCCTCTCAATCAAAAAGGTTGTGGGTTCAAGCCCTGACAGTTGAAAAAATTTCTATATTTTTGTCAAGTAAAACCAGTCCCCTGATCCAATTTAGGTGGATCGACACTAGACCCACCAGAAACGGATGATAAACTTGGCTGTTTACAGGACAGTCCAGGTAAAACTAAAAATTCTACCCCCCCCTCCCCTCCAAATCATCGTCTTTGTGATGTGGATAAAAACAAATCAAATCAAATAAAAATCTTGCAGGCTTTGTATGGTTTATTGCTTTGCCTTTCTCAACACTTTTAACTACATTCCTTTATAAAACAATGATGAATTTTCATTCATTACATTATTTTCCCTATTTTCAATGTACATGCATTTTAAAATAAAATTTGGTTATTGTTTTGCTTTCCACTCCAGACCACGCTATGGGGATACCTCTCCACCCAGGCATTCCAGGTGACGTTTCTTGACCTCCTTGTCAACGCGTATAAAAATGTATTTTTTCAAACTGTTTTGTTTTGTAAATGATAAACTACATGGTGTGTGTGTGTGTGTGTATGTGTCTATTAATGTGTGTGTGTGTGTGTGTGTGTGTGTGTGTGCTTTTATGATGCATAGTATGGCCAAGCAAATTTTACAGGAAGCATCATTGAGGCTGTCTCGTAAAGCTTGGCAGGAAAAATCTATTTCCTCCTGTGTGGTGTTGGCGGCCTAGTGGATTTGATTGACTTAGGATTCAAATCTGGCAATGCTAGATCCCATGTTATGTCACGATGTTATGAAAAGATCACGATGCTTCAACACATTGTTCTGCTTGGCCCAGGTGCCAAGGGGGGTGCCAGCATCAGCTGACGAGTAAAACCTGTGAAAGACTAGTATCCTGCCAGGAGACAGTGTACAATGGAGTATCACCTGTTCTGCTTCGTGGTTGAGAAATTGGGATAAGCTCAGCTCTACGGGCAGCAATGGCCGAAGGAAATTTATATCTTTACCTTTTTCTCTTCTTGTTCGATTGAATTCAAACTTTGTTTCATTTTTGCTCTTTTAGGACAATGATTAGTAGCTATAATTCTAAAAGTAATCTAGCTAGGTCTAGATTGGTGTATTATCATACAGATTCCATTTTCAGTAGGATACCGGCAAACAGTGGCGAAAAGTTGTCCAAAACCCTGTGTCACATCTTTGGGTGAACGTAATCATAGTTTTGGCTTTGTGTGAAAGCATCAACTAGGCTTTTCCTGCTGGATGGATGACTACGACAAGATGTTGCTTGCAAGGGGACATAAAAGCCATAAACAGTTGCATGAGGTGTGTGTGGTTGCTAGGATTGTCATCATCAGACATCCTGCTGGAGGGTGAGCTGACCACATCTTCCTTGTCCTGGGCCATTGTCTCCATCTCTGTCCAGCTATCCCATCCATTTCAGCAGGTCCATGTCCATATCTTTCAAATGCTCCACAGGCATCAACATCCTCCCAAGACTTGCGGTCTATCTTTTCTTCATTTGACATTTCTGTAGCAGGAGCATTTTTTTCCGGGATAGGGGTGTCAACCCTCTGTCCAACCCCCCCATCCAGGAGGGCCAGGATTGGAATTCGGGAGATCTGCCCTAGACAGGCTGGTGCTCCAAAGCCAATGAGCCCTGTCTGACCATGGTTAGAAGTCGGGTTTTCCTTCTCCTGGATGGACTGCCTCCAAAATTTTGCAGAGCTCCATCTGCCCGGAGAGGCTTTGAGGCGCCTCGATTCGCCTGGAAAGTCACATCTTTGTGCATATGAGTGCATTTTATAAGGGCTGAGCTTCCATTTATCAACCCCACCTCGCCCTTAGTGACTAACGCCAGTTGGGTTTGCAACTTTATTAGGTATTCACAGCTGACCTATATATCTAGAGGCTGTTCCCCCTATCCACGGCCTGGGACATGGCTGGTAGGGGAAGGACGCCTCGCAGGTAGTATTGTAATACTATGCATGGCTGACAGACACACACAGCTTTGTTGCTATGGAGGCGGGGTCTTTCCAATTTTGACAACTCAAGCTTCGAAAGCATATTCACATGCTATCTGGTATTTCAGATAAATTGTTTGCTCTATCCTCTTAGTTGAATCGATACATTTGTAAATTGTATACATTTCATCTTTATTGTAAATTTTGCCTTGTTGATAATTCCTTACATTCATTTTCTATCATTTCTTCTTTCTAGACCCAGTGAATCTAGATCTAGTCTTATCCTCTTCTTTTGTTCTTGTTTCCCATACTCACATCTCTCTCTCTCTTTCTTTCTTTCCTCCTTTTTTTCTTTTTCTCTCTCTTTCCTTCTCTCTATCTCTCTCTTGCCTCTTATTACTTACTTATCTTCATATTTTTATTTCATTCTAGATCTGAGCCTTCCATTCTCGCTCCTATATATTTTTTACTTTCCCTTTTACTCATTCTTCTTATCCTCACCATCTTTTTCTTTCTTTCTTCCTCCTTTCTGGTTTTCTTCTGAAATCATATTGTGTGATGCCTTAATTAGTGTTTAAATCTAGATTCTAGATATTTCTTGTTTGTTGTCTGACGAAGGGTTATACCCGAAACGTCATGTGTTTGTTCTGTCTTTATCGGTAGAGTTGTCACTTATTGTCGTTTTTCAGGTGCTATTGTAATGATTGCTATTTTATTTCCAAAGCAGTACATCACCGCCATGCATAGTGGAGACTTTGATTTTCATCAATGATTTTGTCCATTTATTTAGTTGATTCCATCACACATTATCTCTGTGGTGTATACAGAAAGTAAAGATAAAAATAACAAACAAACATTTAAAATAATTATTCGAACTGTCTTTCATTTTTGTTTGTTTGTTTCTCTGCAGATGTAACTCTAAATGTATCTGTCCTGACACAATCTAATGGGACGTTCTGTATTTGCTATCACAATTTGAATCTTGAAGGCAAGAAAAAGACTGGAAATCCAGTGAGTTGCACCTCTTTTGTCTGCACGTGAATGATGTTAATGAACGCATAAAGCTAATTTCCCTCCCCCCCCTCCCTCCTTTTTTTTTTGGTCAGAAAATGTGCATTCTTTATATGGTATTTCATCTCTTTTTCATTCATCATATGCATCAGGGGGAAAATATGATATCTAATAAGAATTTTTGCGTTTTGAAATTGTCATGACAGCCAGTATCAAAATTTTAACATAAAAAAAGAAAAAGTTTCTTAAAGGCCATCATGGCGGAGTTGGAGCTTATCTCGGTGTCTTTTGTACGAAGCGGAATAAGTTGCTTGTATGTCACATATTTTGTTCTTCAGCTTATAGATCTATTGGTACCCGTTGCTGGCCTGTCACTCCAGCCTATATATATATATATTGGTACCCGTTGCTGGTCTGTCACTCCAGCCTATATATATATATTGGTAACCGTTGCTGGTCTGTCACTCCAGCCTATATATATATATTGGTACCAGTTTGCACTTGTGTCGAGAAGGGAAGGGCTTGTTTAGTGTCTTTTCCAACAAATTTAACGTCAAAATTGTGGGCCGTTGGCAGCCGCTGCTGGAAGGCCCTACTCTTCTTTCCTTCCCCGCTTTCATCTTGCTATTTCTTCTTTTTTTTTACCCTTAGATCATCGCATATGGTGGCTGGGGTAAATTTCAATGGCACCCCCCTCGCATCAGACTTAGCAGTACCAATATTCAAACCCAGGGCCTTACAATGTCAAGTTTGACAACCTAACCACTCGGCTACTGAGTGGGCGTTAAGCAGGCGCTATCGGAAGGTCCTACTTCTAATGTGTCCTTTCTCTTTTTTACTTATCTCTCATCATTGCTGCTGTTTCCTCTTTTTGTTCACCACTGGCATATTATTATGGTAGACGGGGTAAATTTCAATGACACACATTCGGCTGCCAGTGCTACAAAATTTTATCACAGCTTTTGTTGTTGTCATTGTCCATCTATCCAGTCATCCATGCCATTGAATAGTTAGGATGTTTTAGATTTCTTCCATTTTCTGCTGTATTATTCTTTGTTTTAGTGTGTGTGTGTGTTTCATCTTTGATATTTCCATCCTATCGCTAATTTTTGTCTTGTGTGTCATCATGATATTTCCATCCTGCTATGTTTTTTGTCTTTGTATGTCATCTTTGATATTTCTATCCTATTGCTAATTTTTGTTTTGTGTGTCATCATGATATTTCAATCCTCTTAAACTGCTGTAATTTTTGGTCTTTGTATGTCATCTTTGAGCGGGCGGTCAGTGGGCACAGCTGGTAGGTCCTACTTCTTTCTTTTGCTTCTTTCATTTATCTTTCATCTTGCTGTTCCTTCTTAATTCACCCTGATATCACCGCAATGGTGGATGGGGTACGTTTCAATGAAACAAACAAACAAACAAACAAGCAAGCAAACAAAGAAAGTCATCTTTGAAATTCCCATCCTGTTGTATTGCTATGTTTTTTTGTCTTTTTAGAATCACAATGAGGTGCAGGATGTGGAGTATTACATCAGCCTTGTGCATCATGGTAATGGGGGAGAATGAGTTTTTTAAAACCCTTATAGATACAGTAGTCTCCGCCAAATTGCACGGTTCATCATGGTGCACATTTTTTTCATGTAATCAAATTTTTAAACGTTAATTACCCCCCTCAAAATGCAACAACGACTGGCTTGACTTCGTCAAAATGCAACAGGTTTTTTTGTAAGTCCGTCCTCAATTTGTTGCATTTAGAGAATCAATTCCTAGCTAGATCTATGTTAATCATGTGCACGCAAACACACAAATGCAACTAGTCTTGGCTGTCTCGGCTCTGGTCCGCCTTACCTGACCTTCCGTCCCGGGCTTGGAAAGTCTGTCAGGCGGACAGTCTGATTGGCTGTCTCTCTTTGATCACGGTGAGAAAGTCTGAGAGAGGTGTCTGAGAGAGGTGTCTGAGAGAGGCGTCTGAGAGAGGCGTCTGAGAGAGGTGTCTGAGAGAGGTGTCTGAGAGAGATGTCTGAGAGAGGTGTCTGAGAGAGGTGCCTGAGAGAGATGTCTGAGAGAGGTGTCTGAGAGAGGTGCCTGAGAGAGATGTCTGAGAGAGGTGTCTGAGAGAGTTGTCTGAGAGGCGTCTGAGAGAGGTGTCTGAGAGAGGTGTCTGAGAGAGGTGTCTGAGAGAGGTGTCTGAGAGAGATGTCTGAGAGAGGTGTCTGAGAGAGGTGTCTGAGAGAGGTGTCTGAGAGAGGTGTCTGAGAGAGGTGTCTGAGAGAGGTGTCTGAGAGAGGTGTCTGAGAGAGGTGTCTGAGAGGCGTTTGAGAGAGGTGTCTGAGAGAGGTGTCTGAGAGAGGTGTCTGAGAGAGGTGTCTGAGAGAGATGTCTGAGAGAGGTGTCTGAGAGAGGCGTCTGAGAGAGGTGTCTGAGAGAGGTGTCTGAGAGAGGCGTCTAAGAGAGGTGTCTGAGAGAGGTGTCTGAGAGAGATGTCTGAGAGAGGCGTCTGAGAGTTCTTATACTTATAGGAGGCTTTGGTTGTGACCTTTGACTCTGTCATAATGCACCTTCGGCTAAATGCACAATTTCTTTGTCACCCGTGGACCATGTATTTTGGCGGAGAGTACTGTATCATAAAATGTTAGACTGTTCAATTTTGTAATATAGATGATAAAATGGTTGAATTAATAAGTAAATTGTTTAAGAATTCATATTTGTACTCAAAAAAATTTTTCTTCTCATTTTTATTATTTTTATTTGAGATTCTTCGGAAACATGCTGAAGGAATTAAAAATTACATCATGAACTGAAACAATTACTGCTCCCCTTTTCCCCCCCACTCATCTCTCTTTTTCTTTCAAGTCAAAACATTGTATGGCTGTGTTCCAAATGTTGCCAAGGAGATTGTAATGCAGAAACGCCTCGTGTTCTCGTGGATCGGTAAGGATTTTTGAACACCTTGGTGGAAGAATATATAAATCGGGTTACAGCAGAAAACATTTTTTCATAATATTCTCCAATATAAAAATATTTCAGGAACATTTGCTTTTGAATTTGCTAGCGCAACTCAGTAGCCAATGTGTAAAACAAATAATTGTAGCTCCAGAAACAAAATCTTTAAAAATGTACATTTTGAAATTTTATGTTGTGATTGAAATGTGACATTTTCAGTGATGATTGTTTGCCTTACCAAACGATATTCTTTATATTCTTGAATCTTTCCAGTCAGCTTTCTGATATTGAGATACACATCAGCAGCCGGCTTTTCATGATTAAACCTGTTGCTGTTTCAATTCTGTATTGTCTTTTTATAAGCTTCATTTTTATATCCAGGCAAGGTGTCCGCCACTCAACCAAAAGGTAATGGGTTCGAGCCCCGCCAACAGTAAAAAAATTTCGAATTTTTTTTCGAACGAAATGTCTCCCCCTAGTCCAGGTAAGTGGATCGACACCTAGTCTCATCGGAGATGAACAATAAAAAGGAGGTCCCGTGTGCAGATCACAGTACTCTGTATTTGTTAATGTTGCAGATACCTTGGCTGTTTACTGGGCAGTCTGGCAAAAAATTTTAAAATCCTACCAAAAACTCCGGAGATCACCTTAGTTGTGAATGTGGGTAAATCAAATCAAAATCAAGTACTGGTAGGTCTTACTTCTTTCCTGTCACTTTTTCATATGTCTTTCATCTTGCTTTTTCCTACTGAATTTTCACTTTTTTCCCCTAATGCATTTTTGGCTAATTTTTTCCTGCCAATGTGTTGCTTGCATCTAAGTTACTATGTAAATGTAAACATTTTTGGGAAAAATTATTCGGTTGCCATGGTAACGGCGGCCATGTTGAATTTTGATGCCGAATTTTAAAATCTTAAAATCTCAAAAAGTATATGGGCTAACAATGAAATTCTTTTTCAGACATATTCTTTAAACCCTTAAATAAGGAATAAGACATATTTAATTTATCTCAGCTGTTTTTAAATGTGCTTAAAAAAATCAGTATTTTATTAAAAAATAACTATTGATAAATTTTGTAATATTTTGATTTTAAAGGTGCACAAAAGATATGAAAATCAAAATAAACCAGTGAAAATCTCTAGTTCCCAATAACAAATACTAGTCTAGCTGTGTACCAAATTTCAACACTCTGACATGAATACTTTCTGAGATTTTAAGATTTTAAAAACGTTGTATGCTAGAAATCACATCTTTTGAGAAAAACGGGTTTGAAAATTCAACCTTCTTCAGAATGATACAGCCATATTAAAATTGGCCATAGAATTAGTACCTTTTCAGGCTTTATATAAAAAAATCAACTGATGTACTCGATTCTAAAGATGTTGAAGTAGCATTCTAGAGTGGATTTGGAAAATGGGTATTATGAGCCCAAGACTCTACTAAACGCTGTTACAGCTCACCCTGAGAATGCCACTTATGGTTGACAGGGTAAGTTTCATTGAAACAGACCCAAGTGGATCAAATGCATGTCATCTCTTGCTTGACTGACTGACTGACTAAGATTGGGATCTGAGTAGTTTGAGTTCCAAGGAACCCTTGAAACGGCACCTATCTACTTCTGCGTATCCCCAATTGGCAGTGGCCAGTTACGGATACCTGTGATTCAATTCCATAGCGATCAGGAACCCCATAAATACATTGCCAAGGCTCGACTCATTCCAGTAACTTTCACACCTCACCCTTAGATTGCTATCAAGTCTATAGTAACTCATTAGCGCATTGAATCCCATTTCTCCCCATGTTTGCATGATTCTGTGAAGATACATATATTTTTCATACGTTTTTACTTTGAACCTTCCAGGAACATATCTGGCCGTGCTGCTTCCAGGATGTTTTATTCACTTACTGAATGTCAGTCCAAACTTTGAACCTTGCCATCACATTATGCTTCATGGTAGGAGCATCAAACATCTGAGTCTTTCCTTGTCATTTTAAAGTTATCATATGTGTGTGTTTGTGTTTCGTAATGTAACCCCAATACGTTTCATTTGTTTGTGTGTATGTGTACAAACAGATTGACATGCATTTTGGTTTGAAATGAATATCAGAAAGGCTATTGGAGTAGATATTGCTGCTTGTAATGATAAATGTGGTTTTTGTTTATTTATTTAGTTATCTATATATTTATTTGTTTATTTCTTTCTTTCGTTCTTTATTTATTCATTTATTTGTTTATTTAGTTTTTATTTATTTGTTTATTTTTATTTATTTATTTGTTTACTTTTTTTTTTATGAGATGTTTGACTAATACAAACATTTTGAGCCATTTCCAAAATCTGAATTGTTTTAGAAGCACTAAATAATGCATGAGTTTTATCTAGTTGTTCAAACATGAGTAAGCTAGATTGAATTTTCAGGGTTGAATTAGGTGATAGTAAGGCTGCTGCCTTCACTAAAAGCACTATTAGAAGCATCAAGGCAAAAACCAGACGTTTTTCAAATCGCTTAATATTCTAGTACAATTAGGCTACTTTCTTATTCATAAGAGTTCATCATAGAAATTTTTATTTTGTTGTCAATCATTTACATGTTCTGTGTTGGACAAGTTGAATGTTGTTGCTTTAAGTAATTGATATGCGGAAGAGTATGCAGACATCATGTGCGATGTACTTTATGAACATGTTTATTGGGAGGGTCATAAGAATTTTAAACATATTCAACATCAAAGCAAATTCTTATTGTAAGCTGTACGCTTACAAATGGCAATAAAACAATTCATTTCAGTGTTAAAGTTCTTCATCACAATTACCCAATACTTAAATAGATACAATTTTATTTCAAAAATAAGATTTTGACATCAATTTCTGTTTCAAATGTAGATTACAAGATAAATTTGAAGGATCCGATGGACACATCAGTGTCAAGACCTGCCTCAGTGAAGTAAGTTAAAAGGCTTTATTTGTCATTTTGATGTATATTATATATATATATATATATATATATATATATATATATATATATATATATATATATATATATATATATATATATATATATATATATATATATATATATATATATATATATATATATATATATATATATATATATATATATATATATATATATATATACAAGCATGTTGGAGTTCACTTTAGAACCAGGTCTGCCTAAGAATCCATTGTTTCTGTCTACGGAAGACTGGGGTCTTAGGCGGATACCACTGTACCTTAGCTTTCACTAGATTTTAAAAGCTAGATCTATATTTAGATCTGATCTACATCTGTCTAATCAAGATCAAATATTTAGATCTAGATTTTCTCGTCTACATAGATGCATTCTAAATAGACTTAGCTCTAGCTTCTGCTCTAGATCTCATTCTAGATCTATCTCTAGACCTAGAACTAAGAATCTAAAAAAAATAGCTAGATCTAGATTATCTAGATCTAGCATCTACATCGGATGTAAATCTAAAGCTGACTAAAGATTATTAAAAAAAGGGTCGAGTTTTGACTTCTAGTTAAATTCTAGATCTAGGCATAAAAATAATTTTTTATTGAACCTAGCTCTAGATCTAGGTTCTAGATTTTTTTTTAGAATCCGAGACCTTGAAGAATGTCGAGTCAATTAGGAGTCAAGAATCTTCTAATCTATCAGATCTAGCTAGAGCTAGCTCTAGCCCAATTTAGTTAGATCGATTGATTGTAGATTCTTACACCACCAATCATTGAAAGTAGCGAAATTTCTGAAATCAAACAAATTAGTATCACTGTACCAGGGGTTATAAAACAACTTAAACAACTAGACTCGCATAAGGCAACAGGACCAGATGACATCCCCTCTAAAATCCTCAAAGAAACAGCAAATGAGATCGCGCCATATCTTTGCACAATATTCCAACAATCAATCAATACCGGATTCGTGCCAGAAGATTGGAAAACAGCAAACATCACAGCTGTTTATAAAAAAGGAAGACGTGACATTGCTTCGAACTACCGCCCAGTATCCCTAACTTCAATTTCTTGCAAAGTAATGGAGCATATCATAGCACACATGATAATGAACCACCTGGAAGAAAACAACGTACTGGTAGACTACCAATATGGATTCCGTAAGCACCATTCCTGTGAAACACAACTTATATCAACACTAGAGTCGATAGCTAAATCAATAGATGACAAAAAACAGGTTGACCTACTAATCCTTGATTTTAGTAAGGCTTTTGACACTACCCCACCAACGCCTCCTCCAAAAACTAGAGAATTATGGAATAAGAAACACCAACGTTATATCCGATAATGAAACAAACAACCAACAGCTCCTGAAGTGGTTTGAAAGTTGGCTCCGTGGTAGGACACAAAGAGTAATCCTAGAAGGAAAATCAAGCGAACCTTGTCATGTCCTATCTGGAGTCCCCCAGGGCACAGTCCTTGGACCTCTTTGTTTTTTAATATTCATAAATGATCTTGGGAAAAATATGTCCCCTGATACAAATCTTAAACTGTTTGCGGACGACAGCCTGTTGTTTCGAGAAATAACAAACAAAGCCAGTGCAGAAAACCTTCAAAGAGATCTGTCAACCCTTGAAAAATGGACTGAAGAGTGGCATATGAAATTCCATCCATCAAAGTGCTATGTGATGAACGTTACACCAAAACGAAAGCCAGTCATATATGATTATACCGTCATGAACGAGCATCTGGAACACGTTCAAAGCATACCATATCTGGGAGTCCGTCTCAACAACAAACTCCAATGGGATGATCATATAAATGAAATCACATCAAAAGCAAATAGATGCCTTGGGTTTATCCACCGAAACCTGCGTCAATGCCCCATGCAAATTAAATCTCAGGCATACACAGCACTTGTTAGGCCGACGCTAGAATACGCTAGTGCTGCATGGGATCCACACCACCAATACCAAATTGACCAAATTGAAAAGGTACAGAGACGGGCAGCGCGAGTTGTAAAAAAATGCTGGTCAAGAGAACAAGGATGCGTGACTCAAGCATTACAGGAACTTAACTGGTCTTCTCTGGAAACCCGCCGAAAACACTCTCGCCTCATACATATTTACAAAGCAATAAACACAGACACATCAACCGTGAAAATCCCAACTTATTTTTCTCAACGCAACAATGAATATACTCGCTCAACAAGAAATCATCACCAGCAAAAATTCATCAACCCACATACCCGGACCAACATTTACAAACACAGCTTTTTCCCTCAAACCATCTGCGAGTGGAATGCCCTGCCAAATAGAGTCATCAACAGCTTATCTGTTGACCAATTTAAACGTGTGCTTGGACGTGAAAATGTGTGAACATGAACTGTGAAGTGTAACACTATATTCGCATTCATAGGCAAAATGCCTTTTGCGAATTATCAATTCTGATTCTGATTCTGACCAG
>JAXRKP010003357.1:0-16638 GCA_037039925.1 Doris montereyensis | reverse complement strand
ATCCTTTACAATCAAGATCATCGTTTTTATTGTCGTTTTCCATCTTTCCTAGAATCAAGTTTATTATTATTATTGTCGTTTTCCATCTTTCCTAGAATCACGTTTATTGTTATTATTGTCGTTTTCCATATCCTTTACAATCAGGTTCATTATTATTATTGTCGTTTTCCATATCCTTTACAATCAGGTTCATTATTATTATTGTCGTTTTCCATATCCTTTACAATCAAGATCATCGTTTTTATTGTCGTTTTCCATCTTTCCTAGAATCAAGTTTATTATTATTATTGTCGTTTTCCATCTTTCCTAGAATCAAGTTTATTATTATTATTGTCGTTTTCCATCTTCCTAGAATCAAGTTTATTGTTATTATTGTCGTTTTCCATCTTTCCTAGAATCAAGTTTATTGTTATTATTGTCGTTTTCCATATCCTTTACAATCAATGTCATCGTTTTATTGTCGTTTTCCATCTTCCTTACAATCAAGTTTATTGTTATTATTGTTGATTTCCACCTGGCTTATCAAGTTCATTATTATTATTGTCCTTTACCCCTCTCCTCTTATCCTCAAGTCTCATTATTATTATTGTCATTTTCCATCTCCCTTATCATTAAGATCATTATTATTATTGTCCTTTCCCTTTCCTCTTTATCATCAGTTTATTATCATTATTGTCGTTTTTCATCCTCCTTATCGGCAAGTTCATTTTTATTATCATTGTCTTCCATCTCCTTTATCTTTAAGTTCATTGTTATTATTGTCGTTTTTCATCCTTGTCTTCCATCATTGTCTTCCTTATCTTTAAGTTCATTGTTATTATTGTTGTTTTCCATCTCCCTGTTCATTATATTATCATTATTATCTCCCTTATTGTCCTTTTATTATCATTGCCTCTCCTTATCTTTAAGTTCATTATTATTATTATTCCTTATTGTTCATTATTATTATCATTGTCCCATCTCCCTTTATCGTCAAGTTCATTATTATTATCCTTGTCTTCCATCTCCTTATCTTTAAGTTCATTGTTATTATTGTCGTTTTCCATCTCCCTTGTCATTAAGATCATTATTATTATTGTCCTTTTCCTTCTTATCATCAGTTTCTTATTATTATTGTCGTTTTTCATCCTCCTTATCGTCAAGTTCATTTTTATTATCATTGTCTTCCATCTACCTTATCTATTAAGTTCATTGTTATTATTGTCGTTTTCCATCTCCTTATCGTCAAGTTCCTTAGTTTATTGTTGTTTTCCATATACCTTTATTATTAAGTTCATTATTATTATCGTTGTCTTCCATCTACCTTATTATTAAGTTCATTGTTTTACATATCATTTTCCATCTCCTTATCGTCAAGTTCATTATATTATTGTTGTTTTACACTTCCTTATCATAGTTCACTAGTATTATCATCGTTTGCTTTCCATCACTTCTCATTTATCATTGTCTTGTTCACTACCATTATTCAATATTATGTTCATCGTTTTTTCATTTCCATCACTATTAAGTTTATTGTTGTGTTTATCGTTTTTATCATCTCCTTACGATCAAGTTTATTGTTGTGTTCATCGTTTTTTCATCTCCTTACTAAAGTTCAATATGTTCATCGTTTTATCATCTCCCTTACTGTGTCATCGTTTTTTCATCTCCCTTACTATCAAGTTCATTGTTGTGTTCATCGTTTTTTCATCTCCTTACGATCACGTTTATTGTTGTGTTCATCGTTTTTTCATCTCCTTACTATCAAGTTTATTGTTGTGTTCATCGTTTTTTCATCTCCCTTACTATCAAATTTATTGTTGTGTTCATCGTTTTTCATCTCCCTTACTATCAAGTTCATTGTTGTGTCCATCGTTTTTTCATCTCCTTACTATCAAGTTTATTGTTGTGTTCATCGTTTTTTCATCTCCTTTACTATCAAGTTATTGTTGTGTTCATCGTTTTTTCATCTCCCCTTTACTATAAGTTCATTGTTGTGTTCATCGTTTCCCATCTCTTTCACCACAACCACAGATCGCCCCAGAACGGGAAGACCAAGGGTGACAACTGCAGGTCTGGATCGCTTCATTGTACGTCAACACCTGAGGAATTCCTGGCTACTAATACCTTTAGAGATTGCCAAGAACATCATTAAAATATCCTGTCATTGATTGAGCACAGAGGACTGTGCAAAAATGTGATTTAGACCTATTTAACCGTTATTGCTCAAGCAGACAATCAAAACTTGCATAAGTTTGAAATTGGTATCACTTTTGAACCAGACAAGTAAAAATCAAACATATTTCGCCCCGTGTGGCACGTGGCTTACACGTTTTACAAGCTTAAACAAACAAACAAACAAACAAACAAACAAATCGTGTTTTTTAACCGCTCGTTTCTGAATTGATTTATTGATCGTTGCTTTTGCTGAGCCAGCCAGGGTGATGAAAATTTGCCCCTGCCGAGCCATTATGGCTCTGCTCCCCTTTGATACTCTTACTGGTGTGGATGAACGTCATCGAGGAGGAGGAGGAGGAGGATAAAGCGGAACAGAACCAGGGTCACCCGGCCGTGGCGACGCTCGGACTCAACCGTGACATCCACAAGACCAGGGAGATACACGCACTCGTAACCAATGCGTTAACAATGTTCAAACCTTCTCGGCAAAGTGCACCGGGAGTTTCTTCCTGATTGGCCCAAAGAGAATCCACTATGTGAAGCACCATGGTGCACCACAAGCAGGGGTGAATCATCGAGGCTCAAACGACGATCTTCGTCACGCTGGCCGGGTATTGAGTACTGAACAATATCCGACGCATTTTATCAAAACGGACGAGTCCCCAGAACCCAAAAACGATCATGAACCAGCGACTACAGGGAGACATGAAAGGGATGTCTTGAAATTGATCCACAAAGAAATCGATTCCGTCTCAGAACATGCACACGTCGTACTCGTGGGTTCCCATTCTACGCCATCTAGTGAGAGTAATACATTCGATTCCTTTTCTACGCCATCTAGTGAGAGTAATACATTCGATTCCTTTTCTACGCCATCTAGTGAGAGTAATACATTCGATTCCTTTTCTACGCCATCTAGTGAGAGTAATACATCTGATTCCTTTTCTACACCATCTACTGAGAGTAATACATTCGATTCCCATTCTACGCCATCTAGAGAGTAATACATTCGATTCCTTTTCTACGCCATCTACTGAGAGTAATACATTCGATTCCCATTCTACGCCATCTACTGAGAGTAATACATTCGATTCCCTTTCTACGCCATCTACTGAGAGTAATACATTCGATTCCCTTTCTAATCTACTGGAATATATTCGATTCCAATTCGGATCGTGAAAACTGGCGGATACCGATTCATCGTCATATTATTATGATATGAACAGTGTTGAGTACAGCCGACATGGAGACGATTTCATGTGCCCCTTGCAGATGTTCTCGCGTCAACAAAGGCAATACTGTTGCTAACTGTACCTTCAGGAATCAAACAGTATTTCCCGTATCCCTACCTAATATCTCGTATGCTATCCTTAACTTTACAGGAACTGTTTGACATCCTTCAATATTTGCAGTGTTGCTGCCTATCGATCTGTGAACACTCTCGATCTTTCTCGTAACCAAATAAAAACGATTTTCAGCCATTCGTCAAACGAATTCACATCAGACGTAGAGATTTTGATTATAAATGATAATAAAATTAATGTCATAGATAGAAATAGTTTTAAACAGATGATAAATCTAAGAGAGCTCGAAATACGCTGCAACCAACTCGCCGTTATTAACGAAGACAACGTTTAGGTATTTAAAGAAACTGACGTACCTTGACCTGTCTGGGAATCGTATACAAACCATACACGATGATTGTTTCAATTCACTCGTTAATCTTAAATGCCTTTTGCTAAATCACAACAAATTGCTATACAAGCGAATTAACCAATTGAAAATGGCAAGATACCTACCTAAGCTTACAAAACTGCACATTCAGGGCAATTTAGTGAGCAATGCAAAATATCCTAATGAACTTCTAGGCAAATTGGAAAACTTGAAGGAGCTTTTTATTGACATGTTAGGGAAGGGGTAGAATTTGGACGAGAATTGAGTTAATCTCAAGCACTTGAAAACGCTCAGATTTGTATGTGTATCTAAAAATCGGATTAAAAACGTTTCATCAACATTTTCAGAATGTACCCAACATTGAATCTTTGACATTGCAAGACTGTAAAATCCATGATATTGATCCTAGAGCCTTCTTTTACATTCCAAAACTCACGACTTACAAACTGGACCAGTTAGTGCTTTGATTTATCTCGAGCTTTTGAAGGCTTAAAAGGTCTACAAAATTCTTCTCTCACATCAGTGACGTTTGTAGATCTGCAGCATCACCCATCACCCGTGTGCCGTTACTTGACAGTAGAACAAGGAAAATACATTAGAAACTTAAGCCTTGAGGTTTTAGACCTTACCAGGAATCGTTTGGCTATGCTTGGGAAAGATTTCTTAACATGTCTTCCAAAGACTCTGAACAAATTAATTCTTGCACAAAATAAATTTTCAATCTCTCAAAACCCTTTGCCCCTGAATTAGTAAATCTTACAATGCTCACTTTCCTCGACCTGACAGATCAAAATAAAGACTACAAATACCTGAAAAAGAATGCGTATTGTTACGAATATCATCATCTACAACGCTCAAGATACAACCTTTACAACCAATATAATATCCCTGCTTTAGGGAATAATTCCCGTAGGAGAATGATTTCACAAAAGCAACAAGACAAGAAAACCATGACTATTTCTGACAAACCCGTGGAGTCTATCACAGAGGCTTTGAGTCAAACTGACATTTTACTCAACACGGAGCTTGAGAATGATTATATTGATAGTAAGCATTATACTTATTCGTCAATGAAATATACGCAACCTCCACCAATGTTACGTACGTTAATAGCATCAGGCTACATGTCATTTGGCTCTGTTTTCCTGTCGCACAAAATTAAGGAACCATATATGCTTAGTAATCTGTATTTTGCGAGTAACTATATGACAGATTGTGGTCAGGGACATTTACCATCAACCATTAAGGTCTTGGACCTTAGTAACAACCAGTGCAGATGCTTTCACGTAATTTCTTTCCGAAACAGAATAACCTGTTTCACCTCAACCTACAGAACAATAACTTGGGTATGCTTTTCAGTGAAGACTATAATGGGTCCTTACTTCAACATTTGAACGAACTCGCTTTCCTAGACATTTCCGTCAATTCAATATTCTCTTTGCCTAAAAATTTCTTCAAAGGCATATAACCTACAGACTATCATACTGCGAGAAAACAAACTGCAGGTGTTCAAAGTGAGTATTTCACACTTGGCAGTCTTGACATACATCGATGTCAGCAAGAACTCAATTTCATGGGTCGAGGACAGTGTCAGACGTGACCTTGACCGCATTGCGTCACATGACGCTCTCAGGCTCGTTCTCACTGAAAATCCTCTCCACTGCACGTGTCACGGTAGCGACATGCTACAATGGTTGGCTCACACTAAGGTGATTTTGCTCAGCAAGGAATATATACAATGCTACAATGACAAAGGAGAGATAGAGTACATCGGGGACTTCGGAGCTAAAGTTAACCAACTCAAGAGCCAATGTACATCTTACACGGCTTTCATCACGGGCAGGGCGGCTGGAGGCGGAGGCTTTATTTTGTCTCTAGTTCTGACTATCGTCATTTACAAAAAGCGAGTGGCACATTATGTATTCTATAAACAACGGACTTTTGGCCAAGCTGTGGGGTTCAAACCCCGAAGTGGGAATACGACATCGATGAAATTTGACGCCTTTGTTGTACGATGAAGAAGATCGTGATTTCGTTCTTGTTAACGTTCTCCGAGAGTTGGAGACCAAGAGAAGTCACAGGCTGTGTGTGGAAGACAGGGATTTTATTCCTGGAACTTTGAATTTAACAACATCAACAACGCTGTACAAAACAGCACGGTCACCCTGTTCATTATATCCCCTAATTTTATTGGGACGAGGGATTTCGACTTTCCGATACACATGGCACTGCTGGAAGAATACAGCCAGGTAATTATTCACACGCCAAAAGTCATTTTAAATCATACATGCTACAAACTATGTCAATGGGGTTCATAGAACTGATTATGGGCTATTGTGTGAATGAAAGGGAAAGGACTGGGTTAGGGGGGAGTGAGGTATGGTTGATGTACAGATATTTTCTGTTGGTATTGATTCAAAGTGTAATCCTATCAAAACTAGCGTTGAACACAACAATTCAATTGACTTGTCTTAAAGCATCAGTTATTCTGTTATCGTTATCGATTTGCACCATCGTGGATCATGTGTGTTGATCATTTCCAAAACCGTGTGTTGACCACTTCAGAGTACGTGTATTGACCACATTCAGAGCACGCGCGTTGGCCATTTCCAAAACACGTGTGTTGACCATTTTCATAATACGTGCGTTGACCATTTCCATAGCACCGTGTGTTGACCATTTCCAATAGCACGTGTGTTGACCATTTCCAAAATACGTGCGTTGACCATTTCCATAATACGTGCGTTGACCATTTCCAAACTACGTGCGTTGACCATTTTCCAAAATATGTGCATTACCTGGACCATTTCCAAAATACGTGCATTGACCATTTCAAAATATGTGCGTTGACCATTTCCAAAATACGTGCATTGACCATTTCCAAAATATGTGCGTTGACCATTTTCCAAAATACGTGCATTGACCATTTCCAAAATACGTGCATTGACCATTTCAAAATACGTACATTGACCATTTCCAAAATATGTGCGTTGACCATTTCAAAATACGTGCGTTGACCATTTCCAAAATACGTGTGTTGACCATTTCCAAAATACGTGCTTGACCATTTCAAAATAATGCATTGACCATTTTCAAAATATGTGCGTTGACCATTTCTAAAGCACGTGTGTTGGTTTATTCCAATAGCACGCGTGTTGCTAATTTCCAAAGTACGTATGCTGACCATGTCAAATAGCACGTTTGTTGACCATTACCAATAGCAAGTGTGTTGACACTTTCCATAGTACTGTGTGTTGACCATGTCCAATAGCATTTGTTTTAACCATTACCAATAGCACGTGTGTTGACCATTTCCCAAACAACGTCTGTTGATTATTTCCAACGCATGTGTTGAGCGTTTCCAAAGGACATGTGTTGACCATTTCAATAGCACGTGTGTTGACAGTACGTGTGATGACCATTTCCAATAGCACGTGTATTGACTAATTCAGAGCACATGTGTTGACCCAGTTCAAAGCACATGTGTTGGACATTTCTAGACCACGTATATTGACCATTTTCAGCACATGTGTTCAACATTTGCAACAGTACATGTTGACCCTTCCCAGAGCACATATGTTGACCATTTTGATGGCACTTGTGTTGACCATTTTGAATGACACATATGTTGACCCTTTCCAGAGCCCATGTGCTGACCATTTCGAATATCACGTGTTGACCATTTCCAGAGCACGTATGTTGGCCAATTTCCAATAGCACGTGTTGACCATTTCCAAAACACGTGTGTTTATCATTTCAAAAAAACGTGTGTTGACCATTTCCAAAAGCATGTTCACTATTTCCAAAATACGTGTGTTAAGCATTTCCAGAGCCCGTGTGTTGACCATTTCCAATAGCATTTCCGTGTGTTGACCATTTCCAATAGCACATGTATTGACCATTTCCAACATGTGTTTACCATTTCCAAAAAACGTGTGTTGACCATTTCCAGAGCAACGCATAGTTCACTATTTCCAAAAAACGCATGTTGACTTTTTCCAAAGCACGTGTATTGACCATTTCCAAAACACGTGTGTTGACCATTTCCAAACACGTTTGTTGATCATTTTCCATAGCACGTGTATTGACCGTCATAGCTGTATTGACCATTCCATAGCACGTGTATTGACCATTTCCATAGCACGTGTATTGACCATTTCCATAGCACGTGAATTGACCATTCAAAGCACGTGTATTGACCATTTCCAAAGTACGTGTATTGACCATTTCAAAGCACGTGTATTGACCATTCCAAGTACGTCTATTGACCATTTCCAAAGTACGTGTATTGACCATTTTCAAAGTACGTGTATTGACCATTTCCAAAGCACGTGTCTTGACCATTTCCATAGCACATGTGATGACCCTTTCCAGAGCATGTGTGTTGACCATGTCCATAACACGCGTGTTTACTATTTCAAAACATTTGTTTGAACATTTCAAACACATGTGTGTTGACCATTTCCATGGCAAGTGTATTGACCATTTCTAAGGCCCATGTGTTGACCGTTGGCAAACACGTGTGTTGACAATTAGGTGTGTTGGTAACTATAGTGTTGGCAATAACGTGTTTGGCGATTACATGTGTTGGCACATGTGTGTTGACAATTACGTGTTTTGGCAATTATGTGTGTTGGCTATTATATATATTGGCAATTTCTGTTGGTCATAGTGTGTTAGCCTGTTAGACACTGGTTGTGCTGGCCATTACGTGTGTTAGCCTGTTAAACTGGTTGTGCTGGCCATTACGTGTGTTGACCATTTCCTAAAGCACGTCTGATGACCATTACGTGTGTTAGCCTGTTAGACACTGGTTGTGCTGGCCATTACCAATTATGTCCTATATATATATTGGCAATTACGTCTGTTGGTCATTACGTGTTTAGCCTGTTAGAAGGTTGTGCTGGCCATTATTGTTAAGACACTGGTTGTTGGCCATTACATTGTTAGCAAACACTGGTTGTGTGGTCATTACGTGTGTTAGCCTGTTAGACACTGGTTGTGCTGGTCCATTACGTCTGTTAGCCTGTTACCACTGGTTGTGCTGGCCATTACGTGTGTTAGCCTGTTAGACACTGGTTGTGCTGGTCATTAGTCATTACGTCATTACGTGTGACAACTGGTTGTGCTGGCCATTACGTGTGTTAGCAATTAACACTGGTTGTGCTGGTCATTACGTGTGTTAGCCTTAGACACTGGTTGTGCTGGCCATTACGTGTGTTAGACTGTTAGACACTGGTTGTGCTGGTCATTACGTGCGTTAGCCTGTTAGACACTGGTTGTGATGGCCATTACGTGCGTTAATTAGACACTGGTTGCTTGATGGCCATTACGTGTGTTAGCCTGTTAGACACTGGTTGTGCTGGCCATTACGTGCGTTAGCCTGTTAGACACTGGTTGTGCTGGCCATTACGTGTCTTAGCCTGTTAGACACTGGTTGTGCTGGTTGTGCGTTAGCCTGTTAGACACTGGTTGTGATGGCCATTACGTGTAGCCTGTTAGACACTGGTTGTGCTGGCCATTACGTGTGTTAGCCTGTTAGACACTGGTTGTGCTGGCCATTACGTGTGTTAGCCTGTTAGACACACTGGTTGTGCTGGCCATTACGTGTGTTAGCCTGTTAGACACTGGTTGTGCTGGCCATTACGTGTGTTGGCCTGTTAGACACTGGTTGTGCTGGCCATTACGTGTCTTAGCCTGTTAGACACTGGTTGTGCTGGCCATTACGTGTGTTGGCAAGTACCTGTTTGACAATTATTTGTGTTAGCTATTATATGTATTGGCCATTACGTGTGTTGGCAATTACCTGTTTTGACAATTACGTGTATTGGCTAATATATGTATTGGCCATTACGTGTGTTGGCAATTACATGTGTTGGCAATTACGTGTGTTGGCTATTACGTGTGTTGGCAAGTACCTGTTTGACAATTATTTGTGTTAGCTATTATATGTATTGGCCATTATGTGTGTTGACAATTACGTGCTTTGGCCATTTTGCCTGTTAGCTATAACGTGTGTTGGCCATTCTGTGTGGCACTTACGTGTGTTAGCAATTACGTATGTTGGCAGTTACGTGTGTTGGCAAATATGTGTGTTGGCAATTACGTGTGTTAGCAATTATTTGTGTTGGTAATTACGTGTTTTGAAATTACGTATCTTGGCCATTATGTGTGTTGGCAAATATGTGTGTTGGCAATTACGTGTTTTGGCCATTACGTACGTTGCTCATTACATGTGTTGGCAAATATGTATATAGGCCATTACGTGTGTTTATCAAATACGTGTTTTGCAATTACGTGTGTTGGCCCATACGTGTGTTGACCATGACATAGCACATGTCGAGATCGCTAGTAGTGAAGCATTTGCTGTACAAAGCGTTGTTTAAGCAAAAGCAGAAATCCTGCCAGAAGCCCTCCAAATCATCTCAATTTAATTCGGGTTGGTAAATGTTCACAATCAAGCATAAATGCTAGACTTTTTTTCACATCTTCAATCATTCTCTTGTCCTTATTTGAAACATTTATTTTTCTTAAGTTTTTGCTTGTCATGTTTGTTTTTCTTACTTCATCGTATTCGTTACCTTTTCCATTATCTTTTCAGTTTCATTTTCTTATTTCATCATCTTGTTGTTGTTATCGTTGTTGTTGTTATTGTTGTTGTTGTTCAACGACTTGATACTATTATGATAATCTATATAAACTTCAATGATTTTGATCAGTCCTAGATTCAACATTTAAAAAAATTCTTTTTTCGTTTATCTATTCTAAAAACCAAATCAGAATAACCGCCAGCTGTGCACATCGTTGTTGTACAAGCCTACGCCAGTCCAAGCGATGCCCAAAGAGCTGCAAATGTTACCGAGGAATGGCCGTTTTTTTAGAATACCCTCAGACGATAACTCGCGGCAAGACTCAAGACAAGACGACCTGCACGACAGGTTCTGGGACAGATTGTCCAACGAGTTAGGTCACAGTAGACAGCGTGTGCTGGCTGACGATGAAAACTGAGCCACTGATTAGTTAAGCGTTGGCCGACGTCATACAGCCCGGATATATAATACTTGCACCCACCTGTGAAAAGACCTCTTCTTTTTATTACCATTATTATCATTATTATTATTATTATTATTATTATTATTATTATTATTATTATTATTATTATTATTATTATTATTAGTATTATTATTATTAGTATTATTATTATTATTATTATTGTTATTATTATTATTATTATTATTATTATTATTATTATTATTATTATTATTATTATTATTATTATTATTATTATTATTATTATTATTATTATTATTATTATTATTATTATTATTATTATTATTATGGTTATTATTATTATTATTATTATTATTATTATTATTATTATTATTATTATTATTATTATGATTATTATTATGGTTATGGTTATTATTATTATTATTATTTATTTATTATTATTATTTATTATTATTATTATTATTGCTATTATTAATACAACTTTTTATTATTATATTTCTATAAATTGCTAAATTGCTATACGTGTTTTCTGACCATTCACTTAATTGTCTTTTTCCCGACTTTGAATTGTGTTGCGCTTAATTAAATCAATGTGGTGTTAGGGTTGGTATTCTGCTAAAGGTTCTGTCAGCAGTGCCTCGTTTGAAGATGACGCATTAACAACCTGCATTACAATTTACTTGGTGATGATTAATGCTCATGGCGGTGATCATGATGAGGATGATGATGATGAGGATGATTGCTTGATGATGATTATGATGATCGCTTAATGATGTTGATGATGATGATGATGATTGCTTGATGATGATGATGATGATGATGATGATGATGAGGATGATGATGATGATAATTATGATGATGATGATGATGATGATGATGATGATGATGATAATCAGATGATGATGATAACGATGATGATGATGATGATGATGATGATGATGATGAAGATTATTGATGTTAATGATGATGATTGATTTATAATGAAAATAATGATGATGGTAATTAGACGTAGATAATGGTGATGATGATGATGGCGATTAATGATGTTCATGATGCTGACGATGATCGTGTTGTGAGACATGATGATGGTGATTGATGATGCTGGTGAAGCTGATGATGATGATGATGATGATAATGATGATAAGTAAATGAAGATGTTTCGTGATGATTAAGATGATGAATATGTTTGTTAAGATGATTAAGATGATTGATGAAGATGATGATTTGATAATGAAAAGGATGATGATTACAGTGATGATGATGATGATGATGATGATTATGATGAAGACTGCTACTGCGATGATAGTGATGATGATGATGATGATGAAGATGATGATAAATAAGGATGATGATAATGATGATGGGTGATAATAATCGATGATGCTGATGGTGTTGATGGTGTTAATGGTGATGGTGATGGTGATGATGATGATAATGATGATAATGATGATGGTGTTAATTTATGATGGTGATGATGATAATAATTAATGATGATGGTCTTGATGGTGTTAATGGTGATGATGACGACGAATAATGATAAGGATGATGATGATGATGAAAATGATGATGATGATGATGATGATGATAATAATTGATGATGTTTATGATGATGAGGGTGATGATGATGATGAAGTACAATGCTGTTTGATGATGATGATGATGACAATGATGATAATGATGATGATGATGATGATGATGATGATGATGATGATGGCTGATGATGACAATGATGATGACGATGATGAAGATAACGATAATCATGATGATAAAGATGGTATTGACGGTGATGATGGTAGGATGATGATGATGCTGATGATGATAAGGATGATAATGATGGTGTTGATGATGATGATAATGATGATGATGATGATAATGATTGACAACATTGAACTTACTAATAAAGATGCAATGATTGAGTATGATGATGATGGTGATAATGATAATATTGACGACGTTAAAGAGATGATGATGATGATGATGATGTTGATGGTATGATGGTGTTGATGATGATGCGATGGTAAGTTAATGGCGAAGATGATGATGATTTTATGATTGTGCGATGATGAAAAATAGTGATGATGCAGGATGTTTGATCCATGACAACGTTGATACGATACGATGATGATACTTATGAGGATGATGATATGGTGATACTGATGATGGTGATAGGATGATGATGATGACTGATGAGGATGATGATGATGATGAGCCTGAGGATACATGAAACGACATTGATGATGATACTTATGATGATAGGTGATGATGACGATAACGATTACAATGAAATGATGATTGATGATGATGGATGATGATGATGATGATGATGGTGATGATGATGATGATGATGATGATGATGATGATGCTGGTGAAGATGATGATGATGACGATTGATGATGATGACAATTGATGATGATACTGGTTTATGATGTTGATGATAGTTGATGATGATGATGATGATGATAATTAATGACGATGACGGTAATGATGATGATGATGAGGATGATGATGATGATGATGATGATGATGATGATGATGATGATGATGATGAGATGATGATGATGGTAATGATGATGATGAGGGTGGTGATGAGGAAGATGATGATTGTAGATGATTGATTAGGATGACAATGATGATGATGATGTATGATGATAATTATTGACGATGATGATGATAATGAGGGGGAAGATAATGAGGGTGATGATGAGGAAGATGACAATTGTCGATGATTGATTATGATGACAATGATGATGACGACGACGTATGATGATAATTATTGACGATGATGATGGTGATGATGATGATGATGATGATGATGATGAGAATGATGATGATGATGATGATGATGATGATAAAGATAGTGTTAATGATGATTAAAATGTCCAAACGCTCCAAAAGACCTTTTTATTTTTGATGGCATAAAGAAAGATATCAAAGACTATTCCTACCATCATCAGTAAATTTTGTCTCATTACCATCGCCAGTTTCATTATCACCACCGCTCTTTTGAACATCATTCACTGCAGTGGCTATGTTTACGTCATGTATTAGAAACAAATGTTAATTCTTTGCCGTTATGTTATATATGGTTCGATCTGGTATTGCTTCAATATGTATAAGATGTTTGTGTGTGAAGAATAACTTATGTATAGTAACAATTTATTGTATTCATGTTATTATATTGAAGGTATTGTAACACCAAAAACAATGTGCCACTTTTGGACAATAAAGTTGTATCTTATCTTATCTTATCTGATCTTATCTTATATTGATGATGATTTTGATGATGATGATGCTGATGATGATGATGATCATCATCATCATCATCATCATGATCATGATGATGATGAGGATTATTGATGGTAATGATGATGATTGATTTATGATGAAAATAATGATGATGGTAATTAGATGATGAGGATGATGACGATGATGATGATTATGCATCGTCCATTCACTGCATGATGTAGTCTAATGGAAATGCCTTTCAGTGGCGCAATGGATAACGTGTCTGCCTACAGACTACTACGAAAGAATGTAAAAACGGTATACTAATGATCACTTTCTTACCTTCAGATTCGTCAAAAAGTTTCTGTTTCCTTCAACGTCATGCAATAGTGTTGATGAGAAACGTATTCGAGGTCTTAAGGCAATCCACCTTAATTATTGTTTGTGTGAAAAGGAGCTAGACAACTGGCATACACAAGATTTGATAAAGTTCTATAAGAAAAAGAGAGTGATTCAAAAAGTCAGAGAGAGGTCATCAACTAATACATTCTTTATTTGTTGCTTTGGAGTATAATTACCTTTTTATCTTCAAGACATATATTTTTTTCTAATGTTGTGTTATAGTATGATTTATTTCTATCTTCAACACATATATTCTTAACTTCTTGCTTTATAATAACAATTTCTGTTCGCCTTTAACACATACATTATTCACATCTTGAGTTATAGTATAATTTACTGTCTATTTAATTATATAATTATATTTTTTACATTTTCTGTAATAATTATGATTTAATTGTTATCTTCAACAAGTACATTCTTTACATCTTGCATTACAGCATAATTTCCATTTTTTTTCTCTTAAAAAACATTAATTCTTTTCAATTTGCGTTATAGCCAAATTTGCCTTTTATTTCCAACACATACATTCTTTGCATTTTCTGTTATAATATAATTTACTTTTTATCTTCTACACATACATTTTTTTTTGCATTTTCCGTTATAATATAATCAACTTTTTTACGTCAGCACATATATTCTTTGCATTTTCTGTTATAATATATTTTACTATTTATCAAAACACATACATTCTTTGCATTTTCTGTTATAATATATTTTACTATTTATCAAAACATATACATTCTTTGCATTTTCTGTTATAATATATTTTACTTTTTATCAAAACACATACATTCTTTGCATTTTCTGTTATAATATATTTTACTATTTATCAAAACATATACATTCTTTGCATTTTCTGTTATAATGTATTTTACTATTTATCAAAACACATACATTCTTTGCATTTTCTGTTATAATGTATTTTACTATTTATCAAAACACATACATTCTTTGCATTTTCTGTTATAATGTATTTTACTATTTATCAAAACAAATACATTCTTTGCATTTCACGTTATAATATATTTTACTATTTATCTTCAACACATAAATTCTTTGCATTTTCCCTTATAATATAGTGTATTGTTTTATCTGTACAATCTTTGCATCTTGTGTTATAATATAATTAATTTTTTATCTTCAACACACACATTCTTTGCATTTTGTGTTATAGCATACTTACCTTTTTATCTTCAACACATACAACCTTTACATCTTGTGTTATAGTATAATTAACTGTTCGTCTTCAACACATACATTGTTAGCATCTTGTGTTATAGTATAATTAACTGTTCGTCTTCAACACATACATTGTTAGCATCTTGTGTTATAGTATAATTAACTGTTCGTCTTCAACACATACATTGTTAGCATCTTGTGTTACAGTATAATTCATTTTTATTTTCAACACATACATTGTTAGCATCTTGTGTTACAGTATAATTCATTCTTATTTTCAACACATACATTGTTAGCATCTTGTGTTACAGTATAATTCATTATTATTTTCAACACATACATCCTTTACATTTTGTGTTAGAGTATAATTAATTTTTTTATCTTCAACACATACATTCTTTACATCTTGTGTTAGAGTATAATTAATTTCTTATTTTTAACACACAGATTCTACATTCTTTACAACTTGCGTTGTCGTACAATATAGATTCTATCTTCAACGCATACATTCTTCACATCTTGTATTATAGTATATTTACTCATTATCTTCAACGCATACATTCTTCACATCTTGCATTATAGTATATTTACTCATTATCATCAACGCATACATGTTTTACATCTGATGTTTTCGTATACTTTACTTTTATCTTTAAGACATACGTTCTTACTTTTTATTTTATAGTATAATTTACTTCTTATCTTCAACTCATACATTTATTTCATATTGCAGTATAGTACAATTTTCTGTTCATCGTCAACGCATACATTATTTACATCTTCCGGTATAATATAACTGACTTTTTAATCTTCAAAACCTATTGTGTCTATCACTTGCGTTATAGTATAATTTACTTTTCGTCATCAAAATTTATACTCATGTCCCTTTTTTGTGGAAGGAGAATTAAACTGGTATCTTAAAAACACACCGTTCGTATTAAAATCATGCATTACGTTTACAGTCTTTTGAAACTTGGAATTCTCAAAGCC